>CAMZMU010000055.1:54290418-54391271 GCA_947311845.1 Poa pratensis | reverse complement strand
CCCTGCTCGATTTCCTTGACCCCTCTACGACCTAGCTCGCCCATGTCTCCTCGAGCAGTTGTCTTCTTCAACCTCGACGTTGGCGGGATGGCAGTACCGCAACTGCAACCCGATGTCACCTCGACACCCAGCTCGACTACAACTTCAGATAGTGCTGGTATGCTTCTGTGACCAGCCTTCATGCTGATGGACTGCTTGATTTAGGACTACATGGTGGTGATCTCCTGGTCTTCTATCTATAACTAGCTATGGTTGTGATAATTTGATGATGTCCTGGCTGCTGTTTGTGATGTGCATATTTGATGGATGTGTGTGATGTTCCTTATAAATAACTGAATTATGTGTCAGTTATGGTGCTTAACATACTGATTCCTAGTTGCTACAGCTAGGAAAATGATTTGTTTCTCAGTTGGATTTGCTTGCAATGATTCAAAAGTACAGATGAATTTGAAAGTGATCTGTGCCTTAGTGGCTTCTATGGTTGTGACTTGCTGCTGTGGTATCTCCTGGAAGTGTGCCCAGTAACAAGATCATGACCATATGATCTGCTGCTGGTGTGTTGCTCTCTGAAAACCTCCATCTTAATTGTTGATGTGTGCAAAGATTCATTTGATTTGGCACCTGCCTATGATGCAAAAAATCTGAGGCCTTCTTTCTATTGGATACTAACAGATACTTTGGTTGTCTCCTGTGATATGCACTGGATAAATCCAGTGGGGTTGTCCTACAAATCCTGTGGTATTTACTGTATTTGATATGCTAGTGTGTGCTACTCTGAATCCCTTAGGTTCAGAGGCGTGCCTCTGGAGTGTTATCTGAACCAAGGTTCAGTTAAACATCTAATGAATTTATTGTAAATGATTCCTAAGATGAATTCCAGGAAAATTATTTAGTATAAGTAATTCCTCTTTTACCAGATGCTTGTATTAATTACTGAGCACCAAATGATAGGATCTGGGTGTATGATTTGTGATTGAGGTGCTAATTCCTCTGGAATCAGTGCCCAACAAACCATATGCTAGATCTGGTTGCTGGTTGTATGTGTTTGCATTTAATTTCTAAGTGCTTAAGCAAAAGATTTTAATTATGTTGCCTCAGCCAATGATGCTTAGGCTGAGGCTTTTGTTAAATCAGAACAGATACTTGTGCCCTGGCAATTGTTGGTTGTTGCCCACTGCCTATGATGCACAGGCTGAGGCTATTATCTTAAAAGAACCGATGCTTGATTGCCCCTTTTTAATTAATTCCCAATGAAGAGTTGTGCATAGCATTTCTATGCATAACTGAGGGAAATCACACCACAATCTAATGCTTGCATAATTTGCTTTAAGAGTTGAGATCGACCTTAGCAAGTTGTGGTGTGGCTGTGTTGTGGTTTGGTTGCTGGAGTGTTCTTGACCAGCAGCTATTGATGTACTCTTGATCAACAATCTTGTCACCTCCTCCAGCTCCTGGATATGTGTTCTGGTGCTTGTCCTTCTCCTCCTAGCTGCTGGCCTTCTTTCTTAGCTCCTGGCTTGCCCTTGCTCAGGCCATTGTCTTGCTTTGCTTTTGGCAAAGGATCAATGGTGAGACCAATGGATCTGTGAAGTTTTATGATGAACAGATAGTGGTTGGTGTGCTGTGTGCTATGGAGCTGAGATGTGCGTGTGTGAGAGCTGAGGTGGTAAAATGGATGTGCTCCTCTGGCTGCTACGACAGCATGCTCTTATCTCTTTCTAGAAGCCCTGCTGTGTTGACAGCAACTCCATGCATTGAGGTGCTTGTGAGCAGCCTGCCTGCGTGATACCCTTAAATCTATTGGGTGTGAAGCTGTGCTACTGCTGGTTTGAGGTTATCCAACCTGATGGGCTTATTTTCTGATGCCAAGTGTTATTTTTGTTTGTCCCAGCCGATGAGGTTGTTCTAAGGCCTAATGTGTACTAAGAACATATGCTAAACCTGATTAAAGTCTTTAACTCAAGGATGAAAATTAACAGTGCATTTCACTGTAAATCTGAGAGTAAACCCAATACTAACCCTTCCTGTTATTTCTTATTTTTGTCTTCTTTTCTTTTGTTTTGCATGAGCTAAGAATACGAAGAAGGGAGATATAAAAGATCAAGAAAATAGATAGGAAATAGTTTAGGGTTTTCTTTTTGTCAATGGTGTAATTTTCTTTTTTACTTTGGATGATGTAAATGACAGTGTAATATTGTATAATATTAATAAAGTGAAGTTTTCTTTCTTTTTGTAATTTGAATCTTGTAAATATTTATATCTTATTTATAAATAAGAATTCAATTATTATTTATTCTTGGAATTCATTTTATGTTTATAGTTCAATTTCAAATTTCTTTTGAATTCGAATATGCTATTTGAATATTCAAATTTGAAATGTTCTCCCCTCAAACACAAAGATACTGTAGAGGTCATGTCGAAATCTGTCGCACTTGCCCTGACGTTTCCATCAGAACAAGAGAGATCTCAATCCCTCTACGTCCTCTTTTTGTTTTGCGCGAAAATTCTTCGGATTTTCAATGCATGAATGCAATGCACACTTCTGCGTCCTCTCTAATTCTGGACTCTAAATTCTGGGATGTTACAGGCTACCTTGGTGGGCCCCTAGGGCCCATCTTGGTAGCCCTATGGTGGGCTCCAATTTTTATTCATTTTTCAATTATTAATTAATTAATCAATTAATTCTTTTGTCTAATTAATTCCAAATAAATATTTTCCTTTTACAGAAAATTCCCGAATTAATTACTTATCATATAAAACACTTTTATATGATCCGAGACACCTAGTGTCCGCAGACAAAATTCTCTGGATAAATATTTCCATTCTTTATAAACCCTCGGAATAAATCCGACGGTGATAGCAACTTCTATCACAATGCAATCTCTCTGATATAACCATATCTATCACACAGATACCATTCCGGTGACACTCTCTCCATGTTCCAGACCAACCAATATACACAACTAACCAATCCGAGTTTAAGCGTGTCCACCCTACAGGTTCGATAACGTGTAGTTATAATTAGATGTGCTCATCTAATCACCGGCCAGGTTCAGGTCCTGGACAACCTGAATAACTGCTACCGTTATGCGAAGACACTCGTTGAACCTGTTGGCTATTTAATATATCATTCCCATTACTCGCGATACCAAAACTTCGCCCGAGATATAGATCGTGGATGACACCATGAATCACACATTGATTCATTACATCTTTGTCTATCTCGTTAACCGGCAAGTTCCTTTACTCGTTTCCGTATTATGATATCCCACCCGGTGTAACTTCACCATGCATTGTCTGCAGAACATATTGGATAACTTTTTAATACCGAGTGGGCCTAGGGCGTATCTCTCTAATCACCGAGGAGTAATTTCCCATCTCAGAACATTAGGATATATGCATCCCTTGGTAATCACCTAGTGACTATCGTTTTGACCACCCAGTTACGGCTGTGGCGATTGAAAGTACCAAAGTAATTCTTCCAGTATGCATAACCCTAATAACCTCATGGTTGCAGGATATGTTATATAATAACCTTACTGTGATAATGCTAAGGACAAAAGGACAATTTAACGGAATCTCTTAGCATACCAAAACTTGGGTCTACCCGGCTATATTATTATCTAATAATATGCCACTCATTGATGCTGACACAAACAATGTCTATGACTAGGAAGGCACAGTCATCTAGCAATCAATAAATTAGTCCGTAAAAGAAATAGGGTACATTTTACGTGTTCATATTCTCTACACGTGTGAGTGAGCTTTCCTCTGAATCACATATTCAGGAACCACCGTAGTTATAGCATAGAGAACACAAATCATAATTAATGAATCAGATGTATAAATACATTGCCTTTTGGGCATACATCCAACACACCAGAGGTTTCCTCCTCACGCAGAGGAAAGAGTTGACTATTTCTGAAGCAATGGAGGGCAACAAGTGGATGACGGCCTACAGCGCATCAGCTCTAAAGACCGGATTGATCTATTTGCTAGGCTATAGGATAAGCTGTCGTGCTCAGGCCTGATGCTTACTGATGATAGAAATGTCATTCACTGGATTAGGTAAAAAAAGGAGAGTGTAGCAAATATGTCTATGAGCCGCGGTTCTTGGGCCATATTCTGTTGCCGGATCTGCGCAAGGTGTGGACGCTAAAGACAAGTTCGTGAAGATTGAAAGTTCTATCTATGGTTATTGCTCCAAAATCGCAATTGGACCTCGGATAGGCTGGCGAGCGGTGAAAAGGGGATAGTATTCCCCCGCGTCGTTCCCAGGTGCGGCACGGGCGGAAACCTAATCTCCCGCCTCCGCCGACCCACTCCCGTCCTCCTCCCCTCACCGCCGCTGGCTAGCGCCGACAGGCAAACCCCCCAGGCGGCGGCGGCGGGTGCTTTTTTCCGAGCTGCTGCGGTGTTGCGCGACGACGGCCCGACATGGCGGCGGGATGGCGATCTCGGCATGGCGGGGCTGCTGACAGATCTCGTCGGTGTTGTGGGATGCTGCTCGTGGGGTTGGGCGGCAAGGCACGTCGACGTCTGGTCGGCCACTGGGAGTGCTGTGGGAGGAGTCGAGCTGCACCGGCGGCGCTGCCTTCTTCCCTGCGTCGGCGAGGTTGATTCTCAAGGCAGCCTGTTGGTCCCTTGTGGGTGAGGGCGAAGGTGCCAGTGGTCCTTCTGATGTACATGTTCCTGGATGCAGATCCGGGTGAAAACCCTCACTTTCGGCCATTGGCCAGAGCCGGTGATGGCGACGTCTTATGCATTCCAGAAGGTATCATCGAGGTGAAGCTCCCAACTCCTTCTGCTGCCTCCGGGGGAATTCCTAGATCCGTGGATCGGATGATGTGTGCTCCTACGTCGTTAACCCCTTGGGGCGTCATCCATGGAGTCGTGCATCAGACAGAGGGACCATTGATAGGGATCAGTGGTGGCGTTCCGCCTGGTGGTGGAGCGGTGTTGCATCTACCGCATTGACGTCGGAGAGTCTCGGTTGTGTGGCACAACGGGGTCTCGGCAACAGACGGGGGTGATGGACTCGCGCAGGGCGGAGGCGCTGCCTGGCACCGTGGCGGTGTCAGTGGCAGGCTTGGCAAGGGTCTTTGCTTCGATCTACACTCCGGGGATAGGTTGGTGGAAGATGGAGGAGGCGACTTCCGGAGCGTGCGCACAAGGCGATATCTCTGGAGTTGTCCGGAGAGCTGACACTGGCAGTGGCCGGGACACAAGGTCTCGTTGTTCCCTCTACCGTTTGTGCTAAGTTGTAGTGTTCTCACTGTTTGGTGGGTTCGTCTTGTATGATCGTTGATGTAAGGCTTTTTTACCAACTTTTGTTGAATAAATTAAATAAAAGCCGTATGCATCTCTTCGATGCAGAGGCTGGGGCTTCCCCATTTCTAAAAAAAAGGCTGGCAAGCAGTGGTGGCCCACTCTGCTGGATCATGTTTCGGTGATGAGGTGATGGAGTGTGCAGCTCCTATTCTCCTAAAATGCCCTTTCACAAAGGAGGTGTGGATGAAGGCGGTCGACCATCAGCCTAGTGTGGCCTCCGTTGCCAAACTCCGTTGCTTTGGCAACCATGGACGGGTTTAGCGCGCTCGGACCTGCCAGCCTCACTTTCATGGCAAATTTTGACAAAAATAGCACCCTAAGCTTTTGAATTTGTAAATTGCTCAATATTTGAATCATTTTTTGTGTTCACCACTGTAGGCAACACATGTGCAACTAGGGAAAAACCCAAGTTGTAACCCATGTACAGCTCACAGACCACACGAATCACGGTGTAAATTTGAAAGTTATAGAGTTAAATGAGGTCTAATTTAATTCTCCCATGAATAATAATTAGCAAAACCGTAACAAAATAGTTGAGGAACCACTTGGTGCCATAGAGTTGCTCTAGATAAGAGCATCTCCAACCGGCCACCCAAAATTCGGCCCCCAAGGTGTTCGCGAACACGTCCGGACATGTCCGCGGACAGCGACTGAACAACCCCTAAAAACTGTCTCCTCCAACCGTACTCCTCAAATCAGCCACCTCAAATCCATATTGACATGCAACATAGATCATATGGATAGATAAGTTCAAAGATAGTTCAACATAGATCATACGGATAAACATAGTTCGACGATTCATCAAGCACGGACATAGTTCACCACACACAATAATCGGACAGAGTTCATCACGTGCAAACACAACTTCGGACAGACATATCGGCCAGACCGGAGCTTCTCATCACAGCGGGGGAATCGGGTTGTCCTCTTCTCTCGCCATTGCTTCGCATTCCCTTTGCTGACCGCGCCGTGCCTATCTATCCTGGCTCTGGATTTCCCTTGCCTCTCTCGCCATTACTTCGCGTACCATTTGCCGAGAGCGCCGTTTCGTCCAGCCTGGGTCTCCGCTTGGCGCACCCTCCCGGCCTCTTTTCATAGTCCGTCGTGTAGTCCACAAACGGACTATCCTTCAGTATAGCCCAACAAATGGCTGAGCTACCATTCCATTGTGCTCGGCCTCCCCAAAATTGCATTGAACATTGGGATGACATCCTTAATCTACCAAATAGAATAGCTAGTCAACGCAATGAAGCTAATGGAGTAGAGCATCATAATTAAGCACAAGAAACTTACACAGCCCACTTCGCCATAGCATCCGTAAAACTTGTTAATGTCGGCTTGGATGCATGACCATCTATGGCGGAGAGATTGCTCGGTGGGCATCCTCCCCCAAAATGAATCATTGAACATGTGATGGAATCTCCCCCAAAATGAAGAATGGCCGAATGGCTTCCGTCCTAACCATCTAGACACGCTAACCACGTCTTGCACAACATCTCATCCTCACTAACCGAGTAGCGAATCCCTCTTCCTCCGATCTACGGAATCAACAATTTTCTAAATTACGCATCCGTACTACAAATTTCTACATTCTACATTTTACAACGGTCAAGGCGAATAGGGGACGAACATACCTGTGGAGGAGCAGCCACCATTGGTCCATCTCCGGCAGCTGTGGAACTGCCACCACAAGCAGAGCATAGAGCCTTGGTCGTCGGAGCCGCTGCTGGCGGCGCGGCTTTCTTCTCCTCCCCAGACTCACTACATACCTCCTCCTCCTCTTCCGCAAAGGCATCCCAGTACATCTCAGTCCCGAACAACCCAGATCCAGTGCCAGAGCCAGCCATGGTCGAAGCTACGGGAGGGAGAGGACGGGGAGTAAAGTGGAGTGGAAAGGGGATCGGAGGAGAGTGAGATATGGTTTGATCCGGGGTGGGGATGCAGTGGATATATGTGGGGTCAGAGTGGGTTTAGGGTTTAGGGTTTGGGGGAGCTGGTTGGAGATGACTTGGACTGGATTGTCGGTGTGAATTCAGCATTCAAGAGTCAAAATTACTAGCAAAAGCGCGCGCTTCCGGGACGCACGGTCCCGTCGCATGCGCTGCCAGAACGTGGTGGAGCCTGGCGCGTCCTTTTCCCTGCCGCACTTTCTTTCCTTGCTTGCCACGTGTTGGCCCATGGTACGTTGCTTTTCCCCTCGTCGCACGTCTGAGCCTAGTACCGTGAGATGCTAGCTGATTCTCTTTTTGGTTTTTTATTCGAAGACAAAAACTAAATATCTTGCGAACCGAGTTTCCAAATCACGATCCGTTTCCAGGGTTGGATTAGTCGCGTCGAGATCTTCAAAACTAGATCCTATCTTGATACATTTCGACAAACTTTTTTTGTGCATTGCCTGGAGAGTATAGATTACACTGCCTTTTATGTATTGTGGATTGCAGTGCAATGTCTTCTCTTTTACGGTGTGCACTGCCTTCTCTTTGCGGTGCACTGCCTTCTTTTTGCGTGCACTGCCTCGGATCGGGCAGTGCACTGCCTTCTTTTTACGTGCACTACCTCGGATGAGGCGATGCACTGCCTTCTCTTTTGCAGTGCACTGCCTCGGATTGGGCAGTGCATTGCCTCAGATCGGGCAGTGCACTGCCTTCTCTTTTTGTGGTGCACTCCCTTGGATCGGGTAGTGCACTGCCTTCTCTTTTGCAGTGTACTGCCTTCTTTTTTGGGTAGTGCACTGCCTTTTGTTTACGACGCGGTGCACTGCTTCGGATAAGGCAGAACACTACATATTTTGTACTGCCCCGTAACTTTTGTAATGAAAAGATCTACTCCCTCCGTCCGGAAAAAGATGTCTTGACTTTGTCTAAATTTAGATGTATGCACACACTGAACATTGAACAATCCAGAGAACGTCTCGTACCCGTCTGGGTTTATATCGCTACGGCGACTACCGAGGCGATCCCCACGATCGCATCGTCTTTAAGCGAAATTTGCCCTCGATCTCGATGGAGGGGAGTTCACCATGGAAAGCCAAGATTCATAGTCCTCTAGGGTGGATGGCAGTGGAGGGAAGGAGAGGGTTCCGCCCGCAAGGGAGGAAGCGGAGGGCGAAAAAATCTACGGCGGCGGGGAGCGGATCCTAGGGATTCGATCTCCACAAGAGATTGAAACAGTTGAACCTTCGAGAGGAGAGGAAGAAGATGTAGTCCTGGAAGAGGATATTCCAGAATTGGAGCAAGATGCAGAGTTCATGGCGGTGGCTAGGGTTCATACTACAAGGACCTTTAGTCGTGGCGCGTTTTTTGGGCAGATGAGAGCTGCATGGAACCTAGCCCAAGCTGTAGAATTTGGGCCATAGAGGACAACCTCTTCTCTGTTCAGATGTCTTGTCTGGCGGATTGGGAATGGGTAATGGAAGATGGACCTTGGATCTTCCGAGGGTGTCCAGTACTATTCACCAAGTATGATGGTTGGTCCAGTGTCGAGGGATTGAGCTCTTCAAGTTTCAAGCCTGGGTTTGCGTGATGGGTTTGAGTGAGAAGATGCGATATGCGAGCATTGCTGGACAGCTTGCTAGGCGTGCGGGGGAGGTGGTACGCGTGAATGCTAAATTAGTGAAAGGACAAGGAGGAGGTATTCGGGTATAGTAACACTCGATGTGCGGAAGCCATTATCGAGGTGTGCTAGCATGACCTTACGCATGAAGAAGGTCCTCTTCCCTTTCGAGTATGAGAAAATGCGGTGTTATGTGGAGTCTGTGACATGGTGGTCATGTTACAAAAGAACATGGTACTGGTGTTCATGATCCAAGAGAAATAGTCTACCTAGCTAATTTAATTGCGCTGGAGTTCAGGAGGGAGGAGAATTGGCAAGGCCAGGGTGGGGGTAGAGGTGGACGTTCAGGGCGTGGACGAGGAGGTAGGGATGGTGGTCGTGGCTCGCATGTGCCCACGGAGCAGTGGGAAGACGAGGACCTAAATGACACAGCTTCGAGCCCTGTTAAGCCTGCGGGCTCCCACGGCAATTCTGGTATAAACAAACGTCGGCTGGATTTTAATGCAGAGAAGGCTGATGGGCGTGTTAACCCGCTTTGCTGATGACGAATGGACCGATGGAAGGCATTGAAGGAGTTATTCAGGAAGAGAAAGAAGAGCATGATGATGTAAATGGCAACTCTTCACAAGACAGTAAACGACAGAAGTCGAGTGATTCAAAAATAATGGACTTGGCAAAATCGGCGGGCTCCGAGAAGGAGCACCGCCGGGCCTAATGGATTCCTTCATTTGGAACTGCCGGGGGGACCGCCGGACAGTTCGTGAGGTGCAGGGTCTGTGCCAAAAGTGTAACCCCGGTCTCGTTTTTCTTTGTGAAATGAGACAAACTGAGGAGAAAATGAAATTGATGCGAGAAAGGCTGGGTTTGAAGGGATTTGCAGGAGTAGGAAGCGATGGAAGGAGTGGCGGTTTAGTGCTCTACTGGCATGAATCATTAATAGTGGAAGTGTTGGGAAAGGGTAGTAGATACATTGATGTGTCCATCAAGGAGGGACATAGTGTAGTACAGTGGAGAGCCACCTTCGTCTATGGTGAGCCGAGAGTGGAGAATCGTCACCTTATGTGGGAATTGTTAAGCAACTTGAGAACCACCTCGTCCTTGCCATGGGTGGTTGCTAGGGATTTCAATGAGGTGATGTGGCAACATGAGCATTGTTCGGCGCGCGCTCGCCCGGAGAGTCAAATTGAGGCGTTTCACGACGTGCTGGCGGCGTGCGAGCTGGTGGACCTCGGTTTCAGAGGGTTCCCATACACCTTTGATAACCGGCAGCAAGGTGATCGAAATGTGAAGGTGAGGTTGGATAGGGTTTGTGCAGATATCAAATGGAGGGAACTTTTCCCAATGGCGGAGGTGGAACACCTGGTGTCCTCTCGATTGGATCATGTGCCTTTACTCCTTAAAATGGCGCAGAGCGATGCAGTTCCGATACGACATGGTTTACGCTATGAAATTAGTTGGGAGAGGGACTCCACGCTACCAGAAGTCATCTCAAATGCGTGGGAGAAAGCAAAGAAACCTGGTCACTTAGGCGATGTTGCATGCTCGTGAAACAAGTGATGGGAGAATTGGGTGTGTGGAGTAAGCAGAAGTTTGGGCACGTTCGGCGTTAATTGGAGGCCCTACGGGAGGAGCTGGCTGAGCTAAATAAAACAAACGCTGATCGGAAAATCATACATGAGAAGATGGAGAGAATGGATGAGCTGTTGTATAGAGAGGAAATGATGTGGCTACAAAGGTCGAGAATTACATGGTTGAAGGAAGGGGATAGAAATACAAGGTATTTTCACCAAAAAGCAGTTTGGAGAGCAAGGAAAAACATGGTTTCGAGGCTCAATAGATATGATGGGTCAGTTTGTATAGTTCCAACCGAGATGGAGTTGATGACATCGTCATATTTTAAGGAACTCTATACAAAGGACCCACTCTTGATCCACAGGGGATCTTGGAATTGTTAGCTGGAAGGTCACGACTGACATGAATGAAAGCCTCACAAAGCAGTTTAGTGAGGAGGAGATTAGTGATGCTCTTTTCCAATCGGTCCACTCAAAGCCCCAGGACCGAATGGACTACAAGCTCGCTTTTATCAACGAAATGGGGGACTCTGAAGCATGAAATCATAGAGGCGGTATAGTGCTTCTTCAGGACGGGAGTTATGCCGCAAGGAGTGAATAAAACGGTGATTGTCCTGATTCCAAAAAAAATCAACCAGAATGTATGAAATATTTTAGGCCAATATCGCTTTGCAATGTCCTGTATAAAATTGCATCCAAGTGTATGGTCAATCGACTTCGGCCGATATTGGATGAGTTGATATCTGAATGCCAGAGCGCATTTGTTCCAGGGAGACTCCTCTCTGATAATGCTATAGTGGCTTTTGAAATGTTGCACCACATGCAGCAAGAAAAAGACCCGGAGACAGCTAGTTGTGCGTACAAACTTGATTTATCGAAGGCCTATGATCGCGTCGACTGGACGTTTCTGGAGCAGGAAATGTTAAAAATAGGCTTCTCGGATACGTGGGTCAAGTGGATAATGCAATGTGTGACAACAATACGTTTTGCTGTAAAGTTCAATGGAAAAATCCTGGATTGGTTCTCTCTATCACGAGGATTACGGCAAGGAGATCCTCTGTCGCCGTTTCTGTTTTTGTTTGTTCTGACTCGTTGACGAGTTCGATCTAGGAAGCAGTACATGTGCGGGGCTTGGCACCGGAGAGGATATGTCGGTGGGCGCCGGCTATCTCGCACCTCTTATTCGCAGATGATGCGCTTGTTCTTTAAGGCGGGTGGTAACCAAGCAATGCTGGTTAAGGACTTACTGCTTCGGTATGCGCAGGGAACCAGGCAGCTGATAAACCTGGCTAAATGCAGCATCTACTTCAGTGAAGCTTGCCCGGAGCCTGTGCAAACGCTGGTGAAGGATATTCTGCAGGTGCAAGCCACTGAGTTTGAGGATAAGTACTTGGGCCTTCCTGTACCTGAAGGTCGTATGCATCGGGGAAGGCTGCAGACGTTGACTGAACGTCTGTTTAAGAAGCTGGTTGATTGGGGAGAGAAGCTGATGTCGGTAGCTGCAAGGGAAACTTTGATTAAATCTATAGCACAAGCTATTCCGACATTCATAATGGGAGTTTTTAAACTACCCATGTCTATATGTGATGAGTTGACTCGAATGATAAGAAGCTACTGGTGGGGAGTAGAAGAAGGGAGGCATAAAACCCATTGGGTTGCATGGGAAAAAATGATACGCCCAAAGAACCGAGGGGGATTAGGCTTCCATGATATGAGAGTTTTCAATCAGGTCTTGCTCGCTAGGCAAGCTTGGAGACTGCTGGAAAAACCACATAGCTTGTGTGCTCGTTTGCTGAAAGCAAAATACTATAGGAGAGGAATTTGCTGGATACGGTTTTTCTAGCGAATGCTTCCCCATCATGGAAAGGTATTGAGTATGGTTTGGAGTTACTGAAGAAAGGTGTGCCGTGGGAATTGGTAATGGGCTGAATGTGAAAGCATGGAGGGATCCATGGATCCCACGCGAGAGTGGACAACGTACACCACTTTAGTTCGTGGAAATTGTCGATTCACTAAAGTGGCGCAGTTCATGTCTCCACAAGGAGGGTGGAACGAGGAGAGGCTTCGTCAATTCATGATGCCAATGGACGTTGAAGAAATACTGAAGATCCGTTTGTCTCCTAGACAATCGGATGATTTCCTAGCCTGGAGTTTGGAGAAAACGGGGGTCTTTTCTGTCCGTAGTGCCTATCACCTAGGTGTTGAGGAGAAGTTGAGGCCGCAGGGTGATATCTCTACGAGTACAAGACCAACAGGAGAGAGGCCTGTTTGGAAAATGTTCTAGAAAATAAAAGCCCGCAAAAAGTCAAAATATGTGCATGGAAAATTCTGGTAGGAGGCTTACCAACGGAGGGGCAAAAAGAAGAGGCACATGGAGGTTGGCAGTACATCTCAACGCTGCGGATGTGCAGATGAGGATAGTTTCCACGCCGTTATCACATGTCCAAGGGCGGCGGCGTTGTGGCAGGCCATGCAGGAGGTCTGGGAGTTACCAGAGAAGGAGGATATCGTGTATACGGACCTGAGTGGCTCTTTGATCTGCTGCTAACGTTGTCAGAGGAAGACCGGTGAGAGTTCTTATGATCATCTGGCGAAAATGGCACAATAGAAATGAGTGTATCCATGGGAAGAAGGAGGCACCCATTGAGGCATCTAGACTATTTATCCAAAGCTATGTCAACTCACTGCTTCAGATCAATGCAAATGATGGCCGAGATATCTTAAAAGGGAAGGCAGTTGTCGAAGCTGTACCAGTGAAAAAGCGGGCTGGCAAGGTGCAGGACTTGGGTGTAGCAAGCTGGCCGAAACCACCGGACGGGTGGCTTGCAGTGTCCGTCGATGGTTCATACGACAGTGCAAGTGGAGAGGCAGGAGCATCGTCAGTGATTAGAGATACTAATGGTGATTATATCCTGGCGTCCTGTAAGTACTACGATCGCGGTGTTGATGCACTAGAGGCTGAAGCTCTCGCATTCAGGGAAGGGCTCAGTACAACCTTGGCATATACAACACAGCCGCTTGTTATTCAAACGGATTGTGCAAATCTGGGGAAGGCCCTGAAGGAGGGAAGCATGAAGAAGTCACACATTGGACACCTGGTGAATGAGATTAAAGAGATTCTGGAGGGAGAAGGGAGCTTGTCATAAATGTAATCAAGAGAGAAACCAATAGGGTTGCAGATCGTCTAGCCTATATTTCGAGAGCGGAGCACCGAACCGATTTGTGGTTGCAGGATGCTCCTGATGCTCTGGCAGGCTGCTGATTGTAATCCTATTCCTGAGTAAATAAAGCTCCCTTTTTAGCATAAAAAAAAGATGTATGCACACACTAATACATGTCTAGATACATCCAAATTTAGAAAATCAAAGATATCCTTTTCCGCACGGAGGGAGTACAATATATTACGCGAAAATACATCCAGC
Organism: Poa pratensis; assembly: GCA_947311845.1. Taxonomy (NCBI): domain Eukaryota; kingdom Viridiplantae; phylum Streptophyta; class Magnoliopsida; order Poales; family Poaceae; genus Poa; species Poa pratensis. The sequence goes on along the minus strand of CAMZMU010000055.1, from coordinate 54,377,395 downwards.
TAGCTAGGTAGCACACTCGCTCGCCAGCTCTGGATCAATCCAGCTAGCTAGCTGCCTCGCTCGGATCGATCCAGCTAGCTAGCTGGCTCCCTCACTCGCTCACGAGTCACGACTCACGACGGATCGAGGTCGCATCTGGTCGCGGTACGCGCGCGTGTAGTTAGCCCAGTCGCCACGCGTCGGATGTCGTGCGGCGAAGAACGTGCGCTGGAACCTTGCGTAGAGCGCGTGCTTTTCCTAGACATGCTCTTCAAGAGTTTGGTCGCTGGTAAAGAATTGTTTTGAGGCGGTTGCGGACAGGTTTTGGGCCTGTATCCGTTTGGGGTGGGGATGCACCCAACGCCCCCGCTTTTCTTACCCCTTGTCTGGGCTTGGCCATTTTTTAGCTATTTTGTTCAATTTCACACAACTTTAGCAATAAATATCAAATTATAGCAAATAAATATTACATAAATAGATAAATAACATGGTTTATAGTTTTACAACAAAGTTCGCACAATGAAATAAATAACATAGTTCATACAATGAAATAAAATGGAGAGAAGATCACTATTGGTTCCCATGTGAGTCCACATGTGCTCAACCAAATAATTCTAAAGTCGATCAGGTATAGGTCGATCACGCATCTCATGATGCACGTGGAGATTCTCCTGAACGTCACGAGTCCTGGCATTGGCTCAATCAACACCCCCGAAATTCCCATCCTTAGTCGAATAGCCTCGCATCATCACGCTCATCCTCAACGATCATGTTGTGCATGATCACACAAGCTGTCACCTTCCACGTGATCTACTTGCTCCATGTTCTAGCAGGGTGCCGAACAATAGCAAAACGAGATTGAAGCATACCAAATGCTCGCTCCACATCCTTCCTAGCAGCTTCTTGTTGTTGAGCAAATCTTCGAGTATTCACTTTCTTAGGATTGCGGATGGTCTTCACAAATGTTGACCATGAAGGGTAGATGGCATCAGCTAGATAGTACCCCTTGTTGTATGCATGGCCATTGACCTAAAAAATGATCACTGGAGCATTGCCCTCGGTTGTTGTCCCACCTTCCTGCAGCATCGGCATGGGCGGGGACGAGGAAATCTTGCCGCTGCGGGGCTGGAGAAGAGGAGGACGGCGGCCGGTCGAGAGCTACTACCGGGGAGGCAAAACCGTCGTAGCACGGGCCGGTCAACAAATCCGGGGCGCCGGCGTGGAGACTAGCTACTGCCGCGGGCCAGAGAAGAGGACGACGACAGTGACGAAGGACCAGGTGGTGGCACCGGCGAGGACGACGACTGCTATAGAGATTGGAAAGGACTGTGTGGCTGGCGATTGGGCCCGAGGCGGACACAGGGGGACAAAGCACGGACGGGGACGCTGTCCGTTTCGCCCCAAACGCGGATCAAACTTGGGCCAGTTTTAGAGCGAAACGGACATGTCCGCCCTCGGCGGTTTGTTTGCGGTGGGCCGTTGGAACATGCCCCTCTCCGTTCGGACAAAATTGGACGCGGTCCGTCTGGAGGTGCCCTCACACGTGTAGCTTTTGTGGCTAGTCCACCTATCATTTTCGTCGACCAGTGTCCAGTTGCGATGTTAATTTGTCGCACCGGTCCTCTAGCTCCAACAATTTCGACTTTAAGCCGAGCGGGGTGGGTGACACGCTCCCAAAAGCAAAGCACTACCGCCTCACAAAGAAAAAAAATATCCACAATTCCACACTCTGATCCCCGCTCAAACCCTAGCCCTCAATCCCGGCAATTCCTCCCCTGGCTCCGGTTCCTCCGTCGCTGGATGTCCCCAACCTTGGCGGCGTCTCTGTAGCGTGCCAGCGATGGAGCCGCGCGTGGGTAACAAGTACCGCCTGGGCCGCAAGCTCGGCAGCGGCTCGTTCGGGGAGATCTACCTCGGTTCGTGCGCAGCTCCTCCCCTGCTGAATAACCCTTCCTGATGCGAAAGCTCTTTCCTTTATGCTGTTCCCGCTGGACTGCTGATTCAGTAGCGTTTTTTCACTTGCTCGGGGTTGCCGGTGCAGGTACTAACGTGCAGACCAACGAGGAGGTCGCGATTAAGCTTGTGAGTTGATGCCACGATCCTCTTGGATTTCAGCATACTTGTGTTTATCATTTACCATCAGCTGCAGTATTGCTTGTAGTGCAAGTATTTTTCGATTTAGTAGTATGTATTATATAATTGATGATTTTCCAAAAAAAAAACCCATAGTGTGACAATCTTGCATCTCACTATAATAACAAGTACAATAGAAAAACTTTATGCTCCTTGGCTGTTCTTCATGCTTACGGCTACGCTAATTGGTAGCTCTGAATCAAACCTGTCTGCCAGCTCACTTTGGTTCGCGCTTCAAGAGTACATAGTGATGCAGAATTAAGAGTCATTCCAAAGCATTTTTCAAAAGCATGCCACAAACAAGGGGAGTATACAAAAGACGAGATTAAAAGTTCATAGATGGGAAATGCAGCCTGACCACTTCCATATGTTCAAGTTCATAGATTGAGGCGGCTACTTATGTAGCGTGTGCATATGGTGCGCGATGAGGGTCTACTGACCAGTTTGTGCTCCCGGCCCGCCGTTGGGCGGATTGGTGAGGCCTCGGGATTTAGATGATGTGCGTATGTGCGAGGTCAGGGTACACGCTCTTCATCAAGCTTGTTGGTGTTGCGAATTGTCGCTAGAAAGGTGGCTTCGGATTGATCGATGTATTTCCTTGTAAGGCTTTGTTGAATAATACTACCTCCGATCCGATTTAGTTGTAGCGGGGCTTCACAAAGTTTTGCCTACATGTTCCCTAAACCCGCGGCAATCAAACACGATCGGAGGGAGAATAACAAAAAGCTGTTTGCATCATTTTGATGCAGAGGATGGGGTTCCAACCTCCATTTCAAAAAAAAAATGTTCAAGTTCGTCAACAAGAATGTACTTGTTTGCATCAGTTCAGAAATTATAATTATAATCCTTGTTTGTTGCCTGCTTTAGAAATATGCTGCCGCATTATTGATGCCAGACTAATGGTTGTTATGATGTCACGTTCAGTCCATTTCTCATGATTATCCTTGTAAACTACTGCAGACTTTGTTCTGTTCAGACTGATATGGCCTTTTGCTTTTGTTCTGTCCAGGAAAATGTGAAGACAAAGCATCCTCAGTTGCTGTATGAGTCAAAGTTGTACAGGATACTGCAGGGCGGAAGTAATGCATGCTCCTTTCTTTTCATTGGCCCATAAATTTAAGATATTCTTTTCCATAGAGATGGTTACATACATTTTTGGTCGTGCAGCTGGGATTTCAAATGTCAAGTGGTTTGGTGTTGAGGGTGACTACAATGTTCTTGTTATGGATGTGTTGGGGCCAAGCCTTGAAGACCTTTTCAGCTTTTGCAACAGAAAACTGTCTCTCAAAACTGTTGTGATGCTTGCTGATCAAATGGTATGCTCAACAACTAAGCTCAGTTAGTACTTCCCAGGTTGTAGTTATATTATTTAATGATCTTTAAATACATTTAACTTAATTCAGTTTTCTCAGATCAACCGAGTTGAATTTATACATTCGAAGTCCTTCTTGCATCGAGATATTAAGCCAGATAATTTTCTCATGGGCCTTGGAAAGAGAGCAAACCAGGTAAATCAATTTTAGTGCCATTCACCTGCTTGCAGTTCTAGGGCTTATTTAAAACATTGGATATGTGCGCTCACACTTTGTCCATATCTGCTTGTAGGTATATATGATTGATTTTGGGCTGGCAAAGAAATACAGAGACACTTCAACACACCAGCACATTCCATACAGGTAACATGCTTTTAATCAATCTGTATCTGGGCTGCTATTGTCACTTAATCATTTTTACTTCTACATTATTTACTTTAGTTGATCTGGAAATGCCTAATGAGTAATGATACGGCATTGGGCACCATAACAGTATGTGTTTCTACATCAAATCATGCTGAAAGCTTAATAGATAGATGGATACCAGTCATCTGGATATTGAATTGTATATTCAACATTTACTTATAAGATTTTATACTTACCTACTTAGAGCCTGTATGGCAATTGTATACTGAATTGCAGAGAGAACAAAAATTTGACTGGGACAGCTCGATATGCGAGTGTGAACACCCATCTCGGAATTGGTTAGTCCACTTCATAAGTTTATTATTAGATCCATATGTTTGTTATGCATATGCACAATGTTATCCTTTCTTCATTAATTCTCTCGCCTTTTAAATGCATCATCTTGTTTAAACAATAAAGTTTGATGCTTTTTATTTTAAATAGAACAAAGTAGAAGGGATGACATGGAATCTCTTGGATATGTACTCATGTACTTCTTGAGAGGAAGGTTGGTTATGGAGTTTCAGGCTGTTGTATTCTTCTGTGGTCTGGTGTGTACTAACAGTCCCCTTTGTTACCAGTCTCCCGTGGCAGGGGCTTAAAGCTGGGACTAAGAAACAGAAGTATGAGAGAATTAGCGAACGGAAGATCGCCACTTCAATTGAGGTTAATTCTTGTCCCCTGCAAATTCTGTCATGCCTTAACCTTTTTATATTTAGTTTTTTTTCTCTTTCAATTTCAGTCGCTCTGTCGTGGATACCCTTCTGAATTTCAGTCCTACTTCCATTACTGTCGCTCACTGCGTTTTGAGGATAGTCCGGACTATCAATACCTGAAGAGATTGTTCAGAGACCTTTTTATTCGAGAGGGTTGGTTTTCTATTTATATGTCACAGGATAAACTTTTCGTCGCAATCTTTTCTAAAAACTATTCTGGCTGCACTTCTGATGGTATTTTTTTTCTATGTGCAGGATTCCAGTTTGATTATGTTTATGACTGGACCATTCTTAAATACCAGCAGTCACAGATGACCAGTGTACCACCACGGGCTATTGTCAGTGCAACTAAAAGTTCCATTTGCACTTGTCCGTGGGGATAAATATCTGATAGATGTTCGTGTTCTGGTGTTTAGGCCGCTGCAGCAGGACAAAGCTCGGGGATGGCTCCAATGGCAAGTAATAATAGACTGTCAGGTAATCTTGTGATAGCAGCTACTTTTTTATCTACCACTAGCATTGAAATTAGACTTGGATATTTTATGAATTGGTATAATGATTGGACGCTTGATGCAAAATGAGATGCAACCCCAATCAGTTAGTGCAAATGGTAATAATAAGATATGTAAGTAGACCAGGGTCCTAAACTGTTTCCCATATCTTGCTTAGGAGTATAGCAAAATTTGTCCAGTCAGATAACCGCATAATCTATTCACAAAAATAATAATCAGAACACACATCCTGCTTCAGTTGTATTTTTAGAACTACTCTTCTGTTGTATTGCTATTTACAGTACGTCTTCAGCTAATCCATGGGTTGACTAGGCGAGATTGGCTAACTGTCTGCTGATGTGATTTAGCCGCTGAAGAGGGAAGGAGAAGTGGGTGGTCAGATGATCCTACACGACGTCAGGTTCCACCTACAGGAATAAATGCAGGCAGCTTATCAAAACAGAAGTCGCCAGTTAGACCAGATCTGTCCATATCGAAAGATGCTGCGGTGAGTTTTGTTCTGCTTTTTTCTTTTAGCATTACTATCATGCTGCTCTCTGAATGTCTGAAGGATCCTATCTATCCTTCTGCAATGTAATTTCTGAACCTCAAATGACCTGTAGTTCTCCAGTTCGACTTTTTTGGGTCGGTCAGGCGGGTCCTCAAGGCGACCTGCTGTTTCTAGTAGCCGAGAACTGCAAAGCAGTGAAGCTGAAGCATCACGTAGTCGTACACCAGATGTGAGTCCAGGGACGTTTCAGAGAAACGCAGCTCCACGGAGGAGCTCACAGGTGCTTGAGTACTCTGACCCCCGGCACTCGTCATCTGTCCGCCACACGTCTAATAGCAAGAACTATGAGTCCACTATAAGGGGCATCCAAGGCCTAAATTTTGATGCCAATGATAGGATCCACTACTAGTATTTTTTCGAACCTACAGAGTGTGTAATCTGTGATCTCCTGACTTAAAATGTTAAGCAAGGACATGCTTTTTGAGCTGCTCCTACCCCATGATCAACATGCTGCACGCTGGAGCAGTGACGCTCTGCTGATGACCCAAAGAAATGGAGGCTGGCTGGTGAAATAAAACTTCGCTGGGCTCTGCAACAGCCACGGCATTAAAAATGTCCGGCCTATGTTTTAGCCTCTCTGTACAGGTTTTCGTATGTTTTATTGTGTTTTGAGATGCTGCCTTTTTTCCACATAATATTATGTTTGGAGACATGTCTGCTGGGTCATGTCCCATGTGCTTACATGTGAATGCATTGTTTATTTCCACAAGTCCAAAACATGTAAGCCGAAATGACAATTGAAGTGTTTGGGAGTGTCATTGTGGATTGTGATCTTCGGTCGTCTTCAGTGTTCTCATCGTAATGAGATGTACCGCTAATTGTCGACTCTCATGATAACTGCTACCCCCTTTGCATGGGTTTATAAGTCCATTTAATAAAACTTTGACCATTACTTATATGTGATAATAATCGTACTATTTTGGGCATCTAACACATATTTAATTAATTATTTTGATGGCAAAAGTTTACCCGAGCAGAGGCAGCATCCTTCAAAGAATTCAAGATGACTTATTTGTATAGGAGAGGCTCCTAGCGACGAGTACTCGTTAATGTAAACCGTGTTAGAATTATTATTATTTTTTGAAAGGGGAAAGGACCCGTCCAGACTGCAATTAGTCGGTGGGATTACAAATTACATCAAGGACCTCAAAGTAAAAGAAAATTACAACCAAGTCCTTGGACTTTACAAAAAGGACCTCAACTAAAATTTCGGAAACGCGCTTGGGTCCTTCTCCACCGAGGAAGAAGTGCAGCTCGACACAGCGGCCGTCCACGCCGTCGCCGGGGACGGCACCACTTGGAGACGGAGCGACGTTGAGCGCCGCCGCAGAGCTGAAGAAGGGCCTCCGTAGTGGCACACCAGCCTGGAGGTTGATGATACCATGGAGCAAGAAGCACCATGGCACGGAGGAGCCACTTTGGCCAGAAATAACAGCAGCGAAAGATCGCCGCCGTTGAGGAACTCCGTGATTAGCAGTCTGAGGATCTCCCTGTGGAGCCGCAGATCGAATCCATCCACTCTTCTTCCCGCTACCTCTGCAGCATAGAAGAAAGGATACACCAAATCCAGAAGCTCCACCAAACCTAGAATCCCGCCGCCAATCAAAACGTGCAGATTCACCATCGAACTCTGCAAGGTTGCCACCGAGCAGAGAAAGCGATTCGAAGAAGAAACAACAGAGATCTAGGGGTTCGGCCTTATGGAAGGCACCAGATCTTGTCTTCCTCGTGGGCTCCAACCTCCAGAGCGCATGAACAAGAAGACGAAGAACAGTCGAAATCCAGGGCCGGCCGGAAGGCCCCAGCTCCAAGCTTCCTGCGCGTACCTTATTGGGAGAGATGTGGGCCTCCATCGACTTCGCCTGCAGCTCCGTTTGCCACCAACGAATTGCAGCTAGGAAGAAGAAGGCATCGGTGCGCCGGATCTGGCCGCCAAGATCCGACAGCTTACTCTCAGCAACTACGGCATAAAGCCACAAACTGGCATGACGCCAAAGCAAACTAGCTAGAAACCTAAATCTACTATGTACATAGAGCGCACGACCACCTACTCCATCTTCACACCGGCCAGCGTGCCCGCCGGAGCAGAGGAAGGAGAGGGGCGGCAGCGAAAAGCGGGAGTCGACCCTCAACTACTGTTTGAGAGCGGAGAGCGAGAGGGGAAAAGAGCGAGCCCGATAGAGGGACGTTGTTAGAAATTGTGAGGTTAAAACATCAAAACACAGGTGCAGAATTCGAAGCAGACAACAGGGCGATGCGTTTGCTTTGGTGGGGAACTTTCGACGAACAGTGTCTTGGTAAATCATACAGTTTGGTGGCCAAAATTTGGCGGCAGAATTTCTGGCCCATATGGTCGTGTGGTGTGGTCACATCATTGGTTCCGGAGGGCATTACACAATTTTGGTGGTAAAGCAAACAACGGTCCGAAATTCCATTGGCATTGATTACCAAATTTCGGTTTGGTTTGCGACAAATTCCAAACATACCAGACGAGGAGAGATTGTTCCAAATTTCGCAGCAAATCAAAGAGTGGGTTAAACCAACATAACTGCACATTTCTTGATGTAATAATTCCTAACAGCATGTTCGCCACCATCCTTTTTTTATAACTTACACCTCTTTATTCATTGGTAACCATAAGAGGTGCAATCCAATTTGGTGGTCCATCCAGCGAGACATTTTGATTTTGGCCTGAACCCCTAGCTAATTTGGCTAACTCATGAGCTACACTATTAAACTCACGGGGTACATGATCAAACTCAACCTTGATAAATTCAGTTGTGAGATAGTAACAATCATCAAATATTGTGGCTGCAATTCCGTGGGATCGGGTGCCATGTCAAAAAGGAACTTGAGACATACTAGAAGAGATAACAACTAATTAAGCCCATGGACAACTGTCTACAATGTAGTAGTAGTTGTAGCAAAGCACACATTCTGGAAAACGAAAAGCTGAAAACACATATTATCCACGTACGTACGAAGCACTACGCGTTGAACTAGAGGTGTGCAGCACCAGCAGGTCTGCACGAACCGCCGCGGTTGTCGAGGACGCCGGCGAAGGAGTTGCTCCGCGTGACGGGCACCGACCGGGGCTGCCTTGGCCGGTAGCCCTTCCACGTGCCGCCCATCGCTTCGTCGCCGCTCGGGACGCGGCACCGCTCGCCGAGGAGGATCGTCTTGTTCCACAGCGTGGCGTCGTCCGGCTGCCCGGCCTCCTCCTCCTGGTCGTCGTCCCCAGCTCCCCATCGCTTCGACCGTATCCTTTCCACGAGCCGCTCGATCCGGATGTTCTTCACCGACAGGCTCCGCCGTGGCGGCATCGGGTCCGGCACTGGGAACACAGGCGCGATCGGGCCGTGCGCCCCGACGTCGATCACCGTCACCGGGCCGTCCTGCACGACGACGTCGTCCACGACGCGCGCCAAATCGGGCAGGTCACCGATGTTAACGCAGCAGCTCTTGGCCGTGTCGATTGGGCTCGGCGTGGGGGACACCTTCGCCGCCTGTGTGGCCGCGACCGCGACCACGACGCCGCCGTCGTTGGCCTCCCTGGGCCTGGCGGTGGAGCCACGGGCCGACCCGGGGCGCGAAGAGCCGCGGCGAACGGAGGAGGAGGACTTGCGGGAGTGGATGGTGCAGAGCGCGAGGCAGACGGCGACGACGGCCGTGATCCAGACGGCGTGGAGGAGAGCGGGGAAAGAATCATCGTTGGTTCTTCTAGCTGCTAGTAAACCCTGTGCGGGTGCATGTACATGGCGTGTCTCCACTCTTGTGCGGCTTTGGTGAAACGGAAGAATGCGAGGAGTTCCGGCAAGTAGTGGCATGCGTGGGTGGGCTAGAGAGAGAATTATGGCGGACGTGCGTGCATGGGGTGGGAGGTGAAGAGGGTTTGCTCGATCCGGGAAAGCTGGCGAGTGGAGTGCATGGTAAACACGACGCCTTGCCGATTCATGATCAACGTAATCTTCTTAAGCTTTGTAACTGACAAGGAACTGTAAGGCCTTCCGTAGTGCAGGACGGCTTTGCCGTACAACGCGGTTTTTCTAACGGAGCCGTGCCCTACCGGGTATGCATGCACCGCTGGATTGTGCATCGTGATTCGTGTTGTACTTTTGGGTATTTTGCATTCCTTCTCTTATACAAAACTAGGCAGATTTCTAGGTGTATAGTGTATCTATTAAATACAACCATTCACCCGCCTACGTTCTCACCTCTATGACATGTGGGTACCAACAATTTATGTCCCACATGTAAATGACAGGCGGGTACTTTTGGGGTGAAAAGTGTAGTTTTGCTGCCCACCCACCCATCCTTTTTATTTTGTTTCTCAAATTTGTATGGATCATATGTTTTGAACCAAATGTCCGATTTATGATATTTTTTGATATTTGAGTTCCTGACGACGAGAACTTCAAAATAAAATCAACATTGGACACATTTTGAAAAAGTTTAAATTTCGACTATGAAAATGTAATGAAACTGAAATGAAATTTCAGTACAGTTAATTTATCATATTTGAGATGTTTCACTTCGATATGACATATGTTCGAGTATAATATAGGTTTCATGCAAATTTCAAAAAAGTTTCTTGTGACACAACATATATTTCATCAAGATTTTGCACATATAAGGAGTTTATGTCATGTTTTAAACATACCTTATACAAAATCTATTGACATATGCGCAATCTACGTGGAATGTTTATGAAATAGCTGAAACTTCTATGATTTGTTTTTTGAAATTTCTAAACTTTTTCATAAAAATATCACATCGCTGAAAAATAAGAAATATATATTTATTTAAATAAATTGTGAAAATCTAGTAAAAAATTATTAATAAAAATGCATTTTTTCATAAAATATATTACATATACATTAAAATACGAGTGAAATACATGTATACATATTTGAATATGAACACACGTGGTAGCTCGTGACTGGTCGCATGCATGGTCGTGCATGCCCGGTAGGGCGCGGCTCCGTTAGACTAGTCACAATGGGGAGTAACATAGGAGTAACATGAGTGCCACGTAGGTAAAAAATCTGATGTGGCGGGTAATTAATGAGGAGATAGATGGTTGTAGTAACTAGCTATGTTACCATAACATCACATATTTCAAGGCAAGATGAGTGTATAACCTATTAAATATGACACTACACACATGTTACTCCCCACTATTTAGGTAGTAACTTAGAGAGTAACATATGCATGTTACTAGTCTAAGTTACTTCACATTGTGACTAGTCTTAGAATTGCTTTTTCGCTTTGCCGTATGTAACTCCTTTCCACGTCAGCAGGTAGCATGGACCCTCATTGGCCAAGCCTGGTTTCAGTATTACTCACTCCGTACTTAAATAAGGGGAAATTTGCTTCTGGACATCGTTATTTCGTGCCTTTTGCCCAAACACACTAAACTTTTATGTCTTTGTTCAATACCATTATAATTTTGTGGCCATTTGCTGTGTACTAAAACGGAATGCTGAAATGTTTGCTTGGTTAGACTGTTTTAAATCTTGATCAGAGTAGACTTCGGGGTAGAATCCCGGACCGGCAGCGCAGCTGGGCAGGAGAGGATAGGGAGCCGCGGCCGGGGTGGGGCACAAAGCCACTGACAGGCAACGTAACCGGGCGGGGGAGCCGCCGGCTGGCAGCACGACCTGTCACAGCCTATGCAGTGGAGATGTAGTTTGACGATAATGTTGGTGAAGACCGATCGTACTGCGTTGAAGATGGGGTAAGCAGCACCTCCAAGTGAGGCAAGCAGGGTATGGGGTACATTCTTTTTCCCATGGGCGGTATCTATACCCTACACATAAAGACATGGTGGATACGTATATCTATAACCTGCCCATTTACTACCTCATACGCGAGTCCATGGAGCTCCCCAACGGCCAAGCATCAAGCAAGAACCCTCCTGTACTTCTTTTTTAATGAGACAATTTTTTGTCAAATGTGTTATCAATGAATGTAAAGTTGTAAACTATTGTATACTATTGATCTACTGAATGGGATACTCGTCGGTTTTTAATGTGGGTAAGTTTTGTATCCATGGATAAGTGTATGACAGTATGAGTAGAATTCCTCTACTACTCCCTCAGTTTTATAAGATGTTTTCGGCTTCTTCCAGATTTAAATGTATCTACACATGTTTTAGTGTGTAAAACATCTTATCCGTTTTTAAATATAACCAGATTCATATGTATCTTAGAAATGTTTTAGTGTATAAAACATCTTTATATTTAGGAACGAAGTGTAACACCCTGGCCCACCCCGGGCCGGCGGCTGTCACCCCCGGGCCAAGCACGGTTAACCTCGGAATTCTTTTCAAATTAGATTTAAGAAAAATAAAAGTTGCAACTTATTGATATGAGTATCCTATCGATCCTATTAAAACATAGCCAGGATCTCACACGGAGAAGTATATAACAGGGCCTAACGACCGTACGAACGTCGCTCAATTCAACTGTTTTGCATTTTAACCCCTAAAAAGCAACAAATAAACCAACCCGTAGTCCCATAATCACTGCGGGAATAAAATCCAACCGCGATGTCCTGCCGCTCGGATACCCACGCGCACCATCACCGTCGGCGTCTGGCTCTGTTGTGTGACCTGCCTTTGGAACCCGAACGGATTTGCAAGTCCCGACCTATTTCCTACAAATTCGCCAACGCTCGGGATGCTACCGCCGTGAGGCGAGCACTCGAGGAGGCTAGGCCAGTCGATGTGCTCGTCTGCAACCACGGAGTCTTCGTGCCAAGGAGCTGGAAGGTGGAAGGTGCCCATGAGGTAGATGTCAGGTTGACGTCAACCTCATGGACATCTTCCACCTCATCAAGGCGGCGGTCCGTGCCGCGGGACTAGCCTCCCGTCGTCCGTTACCATCATGTCATCGCAGGCATGTACAAAAGAGGACGAAGATGATGTTTCTATCGGCAGGCGTCTCGAAGTGTTTTTCTATGAAATCGAGTCTTGATATTATGTAACTAACTTTTTCTTGTGAAGTATCCACAATTTGACCAAGTTGTTATCAAAATTATTCTGACTAACTGTAGTGTACAGTCTTTTCGCACCTGTTTTTTCAATAATGCACAGATTTAATTTTATTTGGACAAAGTGACTCAACACTAAACCGATTGGAAATTACACACTAAATATGTCTAGATACATGCATTTTTGAAATAAAAACTAAAAAGTCTTATAATAGTGAACTGAGGGAGTAAACATAATTCAAGTCATATCTTAAATATCTTTTTATATTTTCGTAGCAATTGACATATATTGACAAGAAAAAAGAACTAGACCGGGACAAAAGAGGGACATTGGCAATGCCACAAAAAATCAACAACCATCCAAATAAAATGCAAAAAAAAAATATTCATGGCTGCAAAAATAGATAGGGTGAATTTTGGCCACTATCTCGATAAATTCAACTTTGATAACGAGCCGCGAATCAACTGAAATATTGGATGTCTCATCTTGAAATCTTTAGCTCATTACAAGATTGGCAGCACCATTGTTCAAGATATCTTCTGATATTCCAATAAATCGGCCGATTTATCACTTCTCAGTGTTTGACCGATAAGATAAATCAGCCGATATGGCGATAAATTGGCTAATATGCCGATAAGTCGGCCGATTTACCCCTTATCTTGGGTCGACCGATAAGTTCCCGATAAGCGCTATCCCCAACATTGGGTAGCACTAACTCGTATTTTTATTGGCACATATATAGAGATAGACTAGTGGAAAACACCACATTATTATATTTGAATATCTGATTCTCTAATCCCTTCATGGATTTAATCCTGCTTCCAACGGCATTACCAATTGAGATGAGCAATTAGGGTTGCAAGCTGGGCAATTTGCTTGGCAGTCCTTAAAGGAATGCCAACATGGTGTGTGTCCGGCAGTGTAAGGCAGCAGGTGCAATCTTGGCCATAGCCTTCTTTGTTGCCCTTGCCACAGTCCCTTGGGAGACACATTTTAAGGGGTAGTTTGCTCTCGTTGACCATTGAGTCCAAAATAGTAGCATTAGGAGTTACATTGGCAAGATGGTCTTGGTAGCTTCTTCTAGCTCCGGGACGACCTATTTACATATGCAACAGTGCATGTACACAGGATATAAGACATCTCGAAGAACTAGAGGCAATAAATATTTAAGACAACAAATTAGCTGCAAAAAATATATACGATGAGATAATGACGATATACTTACACTGCCCAAGCACAACAAGGCACCCGAGGAACAAAAGAGCAACCACGTACACCAGGCTGCTGCTCCCTCGCATGTTTGATCTTCAACTTCTAATGAACTCTATGAGAGATGTTTTTGCTTCCGATCAACTAGAAGATAACGCGTAAGAGAGGCAATCGCCCCTCGCGGCCTCGCCTAGGTGTGCAATCTTAATTTGTTTTTCTGCATAACAACAGAAAAACATATAAGTGATAATTACTATAACAAGGATATGACCAAAAGTGTGGAAGGAGCAATGAAACTATCTTACAGTGATAAGGTTGTCCCATAGATCTTCTTCAGCTTCAATCCTCCACCGCTAGTACTAAACAGACTACAGGCACTGCACTTTGCAACCAGAAGACGGTAGTAGTAGTAGTGATGCAACTTGGACATGAGGCATTTCACAACTTGAAGCTACGACTTGACTGACAAAAAACAAATAAGGATTTATCATCTCAGCAAACAACTCCCTTTATCACTCTTTTTCAAAATCAACACAGGAAACATATGAGTACAAAAATGTTGAACTACTAAATCATATGATTTACTTCTCATAAAAGAAAATGCGAACATCCAAACCAGATTTCTCAAACAGAAATATTAGTAAGATCAGACTCCTATATAATTTTATCAAGATCAGACTTTAACTTATCATATCAATATAATTTATAATTTCTGCCACCAAATATATTTTGTGTAAGACACCGGAAGAGCTCCTCTGGCTCGTTTGACAAGTTGAACCAAGCTAGATAAATAAAGTAACCTACTAGAATTTTACAACCAATCATCTAAACTACACATGCCATATTTATCATTCGATTCAGCAAACAACTATTGGGATGGTAGCATTACTGCATGGGAAGTTTGGATATAATTCTATAAATCAAAAAGCATAGTCTACATCTACCAGGCCAGCTAAGGGGAAGCTCCTTCTCCGTCGGGCACTTGAGCAAGGACACCGTCTCCTTCGGCTCCAACAGCGTCCCCAACTTCTACTGAGACAAAAGGCAAGAACCCTAGAAATTTAGCCAAGAACCTTAGACATCGTTGTCCAACCTGCCAAAGACCCTAGAAACTGAAGGAGGAGGAGCTTACTAGTGCAACGCAGTCGGAGATGGAGAGTGCGGTGGAGGTGAATCTCACTGGCGTCCCGCGGAGCTCGGATGGAAGTAGGGTCTGTGGGTGGATCTTGCGCCGAGTTCGGATGTTGGTGATGTCTGCCGCCGGTTGTAAAGGGTGGGGGAGGGGGAAACACGCCGAGTTCCTCCGCCACCCAAATGGACACCGGCCACTCCGCCGGCCGCGTTCCTCCGCCGGCGCGCCGGCGCCATCACCGGCCACTCCGAATCGCGGGAGAGAAATGAGTTCGAGGGGGAGGGGGAGAGTCTGAGGGTGTGTTTGGTACCTAGTATGACCACATCATGGCTATCTCTCCTGGTACAAGCTGACCTCATACTGTCTTAGGGCATACAACTGCCGTGTGTTTGGTAGATTGCATCTAATCAAAGATGTTGAGTTGTGAACTTGTGATGTTGTTTGGTGGCACGTATGGGTTCAGATCTGAGGTAGGTCCGGTTACCTCAGTTCTAAGATGGTGAAGATCTCCCCCCCCCCCCCCCCCACACACACACACCCACCCCACACCCACAATTATGAAACGACATCACCATTTTTGAACAAGTATCTGAACAACATTTTTTATGTGCATTTTTCTCTGCGGGGAGGAGCAGCGGGTGGACGAGGACCACGTCGTTGTCGCATGTCTACCATGCGCTTCCATGTAGCTCCGTGGCCAGGGCTTGGAGCGGCGTACGGTAGCTACCACCGCCGTGTTGTGAGATGAGTTTCAGGCGGACGAGGACACCATCTGTAATGTACCTGCACTTAGAAAATGGCAAGGTACCTGTGTATAGTGCAAACCCCTGGATCGTTTCATTTGCACACACAGTTTAAGATGAATATCACAACATTGTATCCATTATTACACGAATGATCCAGACTTGGAAAAATAAATAGTTCGATACATCTTTGCATAGCTTATAGCTAGCTCAAAACAAATAAAGCAGCGGAATAAAATCTTCAATGAGCCTCCATTCTTCATGATGCGCCACAGGCGAAAACATGTTAGTTGCAGACTCGAAACCCAAACGTACTCCTTACTCATCGTCAGAAAATTCTGCAACAATTAATAATTTGCAACAGAGTGGGTCAGATACCATTAAAAATGGATCTGGCAAGTGACACTATGTGGACACTTAGTGGAATAACTCTATAGCCTATATGCATATTTGGCTGCTGGAGTTCAAGGCTATTTTGCATAAAAGCTAATTTTGCCTAACACTTTGTAAAACTTTTTCCTCAAATATTCGAGACAGTATGGCATGAACTCCATAGTCTCTTCTACCCTTGTTCACCCATCAAAATTTTACTTAGAGAAATAAGATGTTGGGAGCCTCCGTTGCCATCCTTGATCAGCTGCTTCAATTGTCCGTAACCGGGGATACGGCTAAGTACTTAGTTTTTAACTCTGCAGAGGTTGTGCACTTTCACCATTAGACCCAACAAACCCAAACTATCCTCAAGCACTCAATTTGTGCTAAGGAAAAGGAGAGAGTTGAGACGAGACTTTTCAGAAGCATATTCCCCATCCCATACTGGCATGACCCGTTCCACCTACATCCTCTACATCTGCTTGTCAAGCCGGGAGGAGTCCACGCAACCTAATCCATCTAGCCAGAGCCCATTTGACTAATGGCTGCACGATAAGCAACTTCACTTAGAGAAACATTGGTCCCTTTAATCCTGGGTGGCAATCCACAAGTGAATAAACACTCAACTCTGGCAGCCATGCAATCCCAAATCCACCCAGGTGATAAATTAACTTAGTAGAATTTAAGCTTTGAATAAAACAAATTTGCATGGCATCAATAATTCTACCAAGTTATCAATAAGATTCTAGACACAACTAGTGTAAAGGAGATAGTAGTTTTAGCATAGCAATACTATCCTACACATGCATATAAAGAAATACACTAAGTCATGCATAGAAAAATACTTAGGAAATTTATGGGGGTGTGCCACTTGCCTTGGCAACAAGCAGAATAGCAACGGCAATTGCAACAGTCTTCGTTTCCCTCCGGAGATTCTAACACAACAAACAATACATAATGAACAAACAAGTTTCATAAATGTAACAGCCCCACTCTTGGTACTATAAAATTTGAACCCAATTTTCACTTTTGCTTCTCATACTTGCATCATGGCATCATTTGTTTTATTGCTCAAATTGAAATCAAGTGCTAAAACAAATTGCAACAAATGGAAACAATGTCACCAATTAAATTCAAGTCTTGCACTTCCAAATGTGCTTGTTCTTGGCAAACACAAATACCAATGCAAATCCATATTGTCAAGGAAGTTCCAAGGGTTCAGAATTTAATACCTTGCACTGGTTTTAAAATTCAAAAGTAAATTCATTTTGGTTTTACCAAAAATGCCCTAAGCAACCACTATGAACAAAAGGGTGGCAAAACTTTTTATTTTGCCAAACCAAATTTTGTGGTGCTTCTGCATGATGTTGGGAGGCACCCTGAATTTTCCCAAATTTTTATAAATTGTTTAAGTGCCTCAATTAATTGGTGGAAATGCTACTGAATTTATAAAGAAATAGAAAAGGGCTTCGTTGTAATAGAAAAACTCAGCCGAGGGGCTTTCGCAAAGTCGTCGTCTTCCTCTGTAGCGACCACGTCGCGCGGCCGAGCCGCACCGCCTAGCCACCATGGCGACACGGCGATGCCAGGCCCCCTCCCTGCGCCTCGACGCGCTTAAAGGAGCCGCCAGGCCCCCCCCTTGCCCTCTGCTCGACACCGCTCCTCTGCCCTCCCCCTCTCCTCTCTCCACCCGCACCCGAACCCTAGCCGCCATGGCCGCCATGCTCGTCGTCGGCGATTGAGAGCTCGCAGAGCAGATCGAACAGGCCCCCGAGCTCCGCCTCTTCCTCCTCTACTTCCTCGCCGACTCGCACTTGCTGGGAGGCCGTGTACCGGGCGAATCGAGCCCTTCTCCCGCGCTGCCGTCCGAGCTCCGCCGCGTCGATTAGCTCGCCGCCGTCCTCCTCCGACCTCGCCGTCCACGCCGTCGTACTCAGGGTGAGCTGCTGCACCCTGCCGTGCCCTCCGTTCTCTTCCTTTCCTGCCGTAGCGCCGAGGCGTTGTAGCCCGCCGACCACCGCCGCCGCTCATGGACGCCGGCGAGGATTCCGGCGACCATTTGGGTCGCCCCGCCGCTCGTTAGGTAGCCCTCATCGCGTAGATTCGTTAGGCACCGTCGCCCATCTCCGGCGAGCCCTAACTCGGCGGCGCCGTCGTCGCCGCTGCCGCCGGCCGACGCGCCCCTTTTCACCGCGCGGGAGGAGACCAAGTCAAACGGTCGCCGGGCCCACTGCGCTGACGTGGCTGTCCACGTGGCCACGGGCCCGCATGTCAGCCGCTGTGGCTAGCACAGCGGTGAGTAACAAAAGTTTCGGGCAGTTTTTATTTAACGTTTAAACACAGAACAGATTTTGGAATAATTTGTAAATTCAATAACAAATTGAAAACTGCTCCAAATTGAATGATTCAAAATTCCACATGTTCTGAAAAATGTGCTCCACATGAACATGTCATTTTTGACACATGACAAATATCATATGTTGCTTGTATTATAAATTACAGAAAATGCAGAATAAATGGCAAACTTTGAAAATTCATAACTTTAGCTCTGAAACTCCAAATTGAGCAAATAAGGTGTCTAAAAATTTGTCTTGACACCCTTTACACATCCATATTTTATTTGGACATAATTGAGCAATTTAAATCTTCTGTATGTCAAAAATACTAAAAATGGCAGTACTAAATTGCCACTTTGGAAATTCATATTTAATTCAAAAGAATTCCAAAATTGATGTTGAAAGGCTCTAAATGTTCAGCAAATCAATACCTTTTTAGTAGCATCTTTTACATGCATGTTTACATGAATTCATAGCACAGGAAAGCATTAAAACCAAATATGGGACTTTCTTCTCCCTTGTCAAGTAATTATTTTGCACCCTATTTAAATTGATACTTGGGTATAATAATTTCAGTGCATCAAACCTGTCATGTCATCATGTGTATGTGCATTGCATTTGTTTTGCTTGAGTGATATTTGATTGTGTTCTTTCCGGTGTTCTTATGCATCGATAGATCAAGCAGTCGGGGTTTCTCCACAATACCCTGACGACCCGTATTACCAGTCCGTCGAACAAGGCAAGCGTAATCCCCCCTCTGAGCATGTCTCCTATGTTTTCCGCAGATATTTTCCCACTATAATATTGCATGCGATTCCAAATGTCAATTTGGTTGGATTAGAGTATCCTATTAGATGCATTATGTTTTCCGATGCCATTACCTGTTCCCTCCTAATATCCATAGGATTGTTGTGTTGGCCTGAGTTAATTATATCCGCTATGTTTATGCTTAGCCATGCTTAGTGAAATGCTTAGTCGTCCGGTGGATATGTTATTGTTGGAACTGTGGTGGAATGTTCGGATGATGGTGGAAAGTTGTGGTGACATATAATAACATGTTTAAAGGCGGGGATGAGGGCCACATGGAATGTGGTGGGTTGTCTCGTTCTCGCCGCCTAAGTGCGAGTTCTCCCCTTCGAACCAAGACTGAGCGTGCTACCATGCGTGGGGCCTATGCATTCGCAGTGCAGGAAGCCTCATAGACTAAATAACTCGGGCGGGGCTAGCCAGGGTCCTCTAGTTCGGGCTTCCATTTGCGCGTGCGTGATGATGGTGGTATGAACTGAGATGAGGGTTGTGGTATTAGGAAAATAAGTGGCTGTGGGGCGGGGTGATGTGATCCTGGCAGTCCTACCGCCACTGATGATCCTGGAAAGTCCTTAACGAGGGAGAAGTCGACGCCGCTCCCACCCAGCCGGCTTTCCATGGAAGAGAGCTAATACGTAGGCAATGGGCCGGACGGTACGCGTGGCAAACATTGTACACCCCTGCAGGGTAAATCTTTTCGAAAAGCCGTGTCCACGGTTAAGGACGACTTGGTGCGGATTCAGGGACCATAGAATAACTTGAACGGAATGATTAAAACCTGAGTACTAAAGGTACTACCAAGAATGCAAGGTTGACTTCCTCGAGGGTGATTCGGGGAGGTGCCTTGTAGACAGGTGAAGTGATTGATGGTGGTTGCTGTTGAAGATGATCAGAAGAAAAGAGTTTACTTCTTACCTCTTTGAAAATATTCTGATTAGTCGATGCCATTGAGTTGTGTTTTATAAATAAAATCAGCTTTATGCAAAACAGCCATAAAACCTTGAAAGCCAATCATCGAGCATATATTAGCTCTTAATCTTGCGAGTTCGTCGAACTCAACGTCGTTTGCTTATTTCAGGAGAGGACTTCACCGACCTCGAAGGTGGGTTCTTTGTGGACGTCGACGAGTAGTCTGGGGTTCCCAGGTGGCAGCTTGGGACATCCCGGAACAGCTGGCGCTGATGTTTATCTATAGGCCTCTTAGGCCATATTTGGATCTTGTTGTTTAGAACAACTTATTTCGCTTCCGCTTGATGTACTGTTGGGTCTGTGACCTCTGGTTGTAATATTTGCTATCTTTCTCTATTATAAGAGTTGAACTATAATGCTTTGTGTCGTAGAGTCTGTGATGTGCCAGTTGTTCCACAAGTCTTGATCTCTCTATTATGCATTGAGGGTTGTGCCCGTGTTAAGGCATCACTCGGGGTGTTGCGTTGTTGGTGTGTGGTGTACCCAGCAACGCCTGCCAAAGGTTTTGGCCGGGGATTGGTAAACCCGTAACCTCCGTTTGTATCGCTTAACCGGTGACACACAGCATCACTGTATAGTATCGGGTCAGGGCGCCACAAGTTGGTATCAGAGCAGTACTGCCTGTAGGAAACCCTTCTACTGGTCGATGTTGAGTCTAGTGTTTGTGAAAATATTTTTAACCTAAAAATGAGTTGTGAAAACCATCTTAGGATTCTTTTTACTCCTTATCTGGTTACCCTCTAATCTCGGAGCAATCTTACCTCGATTTGGGTTTAAAGTTTTACTTCTCATCTGTGACTTCAAAATGTTAGGATAACACTGAAGGTCGAACCCAATACTACGTGTTATGTGCACCTTGAGCGTTATGTGTCACGTTGCTCCCGCTGCGTTGTCAATCCCAAATCAACTCAGATGTTCTACCGAATCAAATCATTTGATCCTTTCTTTGGGTTTTAACCCACGGACTTGAACATAAGGTCCCGGATTGTGTCAACTAGAGTGTGTTAAGTTGTGATTCTTAACTCTCACTAGTAGCACATGATGCTGATCTTTGACCCAAGTTCTATCTTGTTGTTTTCCTTCTCGCAAAGTATTATCGTCCCTAGTCTGTGTACTTGTGTAGACGCTAATGCTATTGTTCGACCATTCGGAGAAGATACTAACCGTGTCATTGTCAAATCTCCAGAATGGCTCGAGGAGGTCGTGGAGGCCGTGGTGGTCGCGGTAACCACGATGATGAGGATGATCTGCCGCCACCACCCTCGATGGCTCAAGTCTTGATGGCCATTGAGGAGAACCGTGGGCGCAATGAGCGCTTGCTTGAGCAGTTGGTGCAGCAGAATGCACTGAGGAATGGCTGCAACACTCTCACTGAGTTCCTGCGCTCGCAGCCACCCACCTTTGCTGATGCTAAGGAGCCCTGGACGCTGATGACTGGCTTCGCGCTCTGGAGCGCCAGTTCGGCGCGCTGCATGTCCCAGTGGCCGAGCAAGTCAACTTCGCCACCTACCTCCTGACTGGTGCTGCTGGCTGTTGGTGGGAGAGTCATGTGGCGCTGTTCGCGCCAGGCCATGCTTTCACTTGGGCGGAGTTCCGCACCGCCTTCCGTGCGAGTACATACCTCAGTCAATAATGGATTGAAGAGGAGGGAGTTCCTGGATCTGCACCAGGGTAATATGGATCTTCGAGCTTATGGGTGCAAATTCAACCATCTCTCTCGTTACGCCCCACGGGACGTGACCAATGATGCTGACAAGCAAGAGTTGTTCCGCAAGGGGCTTGCGCCGAGGCTCCGCTATGAGTTGCTGCCCTTCAAGTTTCAGAACTACCAGGAGCTGTTCAACCAGGCTCTTACTCTTGAGCAAGGAAGGAAGGAATTTGAGTCTTCCAAGAGGCCAGCCCAAGGGGACCGCCAGAGTTCCTCGGGTTCTGAGAACAAGAAGCGCAGGGTTTTCGTTCCCTACAGCGCTGTGCCGCGTGCTCCATTCATGCCGAGGGCCGCGGGATACAGGCCACCACCGCCGCGCCCCACTACTTCGACACCTGGGGCGAACGGAGTGGATATCGCCCTCAACTATCTGTCCCTCCTGGAAACACTTGCTACAGCTGTGGCCAGGCTGGCCACTACTCCAGGGAGTGCCCCCAAAAGGCACCTGTTTCGGTGACACCTGCACGAGCCCCTGCCACTCCAGCTGGCAAGGCTGGACCTACTGTGCGTGGTCGCCTGAACCACGTCTCTGCTGAAGAAGCTGAAGAGGACCCCGGCGTACTATGGGTGAGTTACGAATCAATGGCAATTCAGCTACAGTTTTGTTTGACTCTGGAGCATCGCATTCATTCATATCATAGCTTTTGCAAAAGACCACAAAATACCGTTCGAGAAAATGAGCCATCCCTTGGTGATCTCTACTCCTGGTTCCAAATGGCAAACCGATGGGGTTACTCCTGAGGTCCAGATTAATATAGGTTCCTTGTCCTTTCCTTATGCCTTGGTAGCTTTGAAGTCCAAGGCATTGATGTCATACTGGGCATGAACTGGCTAGCTAAATACCGGGCAAATCTCGACTGTGCCGCCAAGACCATTACTGTGACCGCTCCTTCCGGTGACATTGTGAAGTATTGGCCTGCAACATCAATACCTCCGTCCGCCATAGTACCCAACTCACCAGAGATTCTCCTTTGCTTTCATGGAAGGTGAATCTCCTCCTGAAATCCAGGACATACACGTGGTGTGTGACTTCCCGGATGTGTTCCCGGAAGAGTTGCCTGGCATGCCCCTGACCGAAGTGTGGAGTTTGTATAGATCTACTTCCCGGTACCGCTCCAATTTCCAAGAAGCCCTACCGTATGCCGGTGGAAGAGTTGGCTCTGTTGAAAGAGCAAATTGATCAACTGTTAGCGAAGGATTTCATCCAGCCTAGCAGTTCACCTTGGGGTTGTCCGGTACTCTTTGTCAAGAAGAGAGATTCTACCGTGCCTCGTCTAGTCTCTGACTATAGACCGTTGAATGCGGTGACAATCAAGAACAAGTACCTATTCCTCGCATCAATGATCTGTTGGATCAGTTAGCTGGTGCAACCGTATTCTCCAAGATGGATCTGAGGTCAGGATACCATCAGATAAAGATCAGAAAGGAGGATATTCCAAAGACGGCATTTGTTACTCGTATGGTTCATATGAGTATACCGTCATGTCTTTTGGCCTCACCAATGCTCCAGCTACTTTCATGAGGCTCATGAACTCATCTTCATGGATTATCTTGACAAGTTTGTCGTCATTTACATCGATGACATCCTCGTTTATTCCAAAACCATGAAGAGCATGGAACATCTTCGTTTGGTTCTGACACGACTTCGAGAACACCGCCTCTATGCCAAGTTCTCCAAGTGTGAGTTTTGGTTGGATAACCTTGTCTTCCTTGGTCATGTGATATCCGCTAATGGTGTGGCTGTCGTTCCGGACAAGATTCAAGCTATTCTGGATTGGCTGACCCCAATGTCAGTCAAGGACATCCGTAGTTTTCTCGGATTAGCGGGTTACTACCGCCGATTCATCGAAGGATTCTCCAAGATAGCCAAGGCTCTGACTGACCTTCTCAAGAAGGATAAAAAGTTTGTATGGTCGGCCGAAGCTGAAGAGAGTTTCCAAACACTGAAAGCCAAACTCACCTCCGCTCCTGTGCTCGTCCTGCCGGACACAAGCAAGGATTTCGTCGTCTTCTGTGACGCCTCTCTACAAGGTTTGGGCTGTGTGCTAATGCAAGATGGCCATGTGGTGGCCTATGCCTCTCGCCAATTGAAGCCGCATGAGCACAACTACCCAACTCATGATCTAGAACTTGCCGCGGTGGTTACGCTTGAAGCAATGGAGACCATACCTTTTGGTAACCGTTGCGAGATCTTCTCGGATCACAAGAGTCTGAAATACCTTTTCACCCAGCCAGATTTAAATCTCAGGCAAAGGCGTTGGTTGGAGTTAATCACGGACTATAATGTGAGTCTGAACTATCAACCCGGCAAAGCAAACGTCGTGGCTGACGCGCTAAGTCGGAAGTCCTATTGCAACAATCTGATGATTGAAAATGCCCAACCTGCCCTTCATGAAGAGTTCTCCGTTTGAACTTAGAAATTGTTCCCCCGGCTATCTGCTAATCTGGAGATCAAATCTACTCTTGAAGACCAGATAAAGAAGCTCAAAAGTATGATAAGGGTATCCTGAAAATCAAGGAGAATGTTGCTAGCGGAAAGGCCAAATGCTTCTCTGTCAATGAGACCGGAGTTGTTTATTTTGGTGACCGTCTAGTGGTGCCAAAGAAGCGAAACTTGAGAAAGCTGATCCTCCAAGAAGCTCATGAATCTCCTCTCTCTATTCATCCCGGCAGTAAAAATGTACCAAGACCTTCGACCACAATTCTGGTGGACTCGAATGAAACGAGAAATCGCCAAGTATGTTGCTGAATGCGACACCTGTCGACGGGTAAAGGCTGAACATCAAAGGCCTGCCGGCACTCTTCGCCCTATTGCAGTCCCGAGTGGAAATGGGATGAAATTGGTATGGACTTCATCACTGGCCTGCCGAAGTCTCCAAAGGGAAACGATGCCATCTGGGTCATCATGATCGCCTATCAAAAGTGCTCACTTCCTCCCCGTTCGTGTTGACATTACAGCCGCCAAGTTGGCAGATCTGTATGCTTCTAGGATCGTCGTACTCCACGGCGTTCCCAAGAAGATAATCTCTGATCGTGGAAGTTTGTTCACCTCCAGGTTCTGGACTAGTTTCCAACAAGCCATGGGAACCCGTGTCAACTTTAGCACCGCTTTCCACCCTCAAACTGACGGTCAGACTGAAAGGGTGAACCAAGTTCTGGAAGACATGCTCAGGGCATGTGTAATCTCCTTTGGCAAGGATTGGGAGAAGTATCTTCCCTTCGCGGAGTTCTCTTACAACAATAGCTATCAATCCAGTCTGGGTATGGCCCCATTCGAGGTTCTGTATGGAAGAAAATGCCGCACTCCGCTGAATTGGTCCGAGACCGGAGAGAGGGCACTCTTTGGTCCGGATATTATCAATGAAGCTGAGGAGAAAGTTAGAATCATACGAGAGAATTTGAAGATTGCCCAGTCTAGGCAGAAGAGTTATTATGACAAGCATCATCAGGAAGTTCACTATGAAATTGGTGATAAAGCTTACCTCCGTGTCTCTCCCCTCCGAGGCGTTCGCCGCTTCGGAATTAAGGGAAAATTGGCCCCTCGCTACGTTGGCCCTTTCACTGTCCTGGCCAAGCGGGGAGATCTTTCTTATCAATTAGAGTTACCAGCTAACTTCCCCGATGTGCATGATGTGTTTCATGTATCCCAACTTCGCCGTTGTTTCAAGGATCCTATCCATGGAGTCAATCATGAGGAACTGGATATCCAGGCAGACCTCACTTACCGCGAGCATCCTGTCCGTATCCTGGATGAAGCAGAAAGGAAGACTCGAAACAAGACCACCAAGTTCCTCAAAATTCAGTGGTCTCATCATTCCGAAGATGAAGCAACCTGGGAAAGGGAGTCTAGTCTTCGTGAGGAGTATCCCGACTTCCTTCCGCAACCTTAGAATCTCGGGACGAGATTCCTGTAAGGAGGGTAGAATTGTAACAGCCCCACTCTTGGTACTATAAAATTTGAACCAAATTTTCACTTTTGCTTCTCATACTTGCATCATGGCATCATTTGTTTTATTGCTCAAGTTGAAATCAAGTGAAAACAAATTGCAACAAATGGAAACAATGCACCAATTAAATTCAAGTCTTGCACTTCCAAATGTGCTTGTTCTTGGCAAACACAAATACCAATGCAAATCCATATTGTCAAGGAAGTTCCAAGGGTTCAGAATTTAATACCTTGCACTGGTTTTAAAATTCAAAAGTAAATTCATTTTGGTTTTACCAAAAATGCCCTAACAACCACTATGAACAAAAGGGTGGCAAAACTTTTTATTTTGCCAAACCAAATTTTGTGGTGCTTCTGCATGATGTTGGGAGGCACCCTGAATTTTCCCAAATTTTTATAAATTGTTTAAGTGCCTCAATTAATTGGTGGAAATGCTACTGAATTTATAAAAGAAATAGAAAAGGGCTTCGTTGTAATAGAAAAACTCAGCCGAGGGGGTTTTCGCAAAGTCGTCGTCTTCCTCTGTAGCGACCACGCCGCGCGGCCGAGCCGCACCGCCTAGCCACCATGGCGACACGGCGATGCCAGGCCCCCTCCCTGCGCCTCGACGCGCTTAAAGGAGCCGCCAGGCCCCCCTTGCCCTCTGCTCGACACCGCTCCTCTGCCCTCCCCCTCTCCTCTCTCCACCCGCACCCGAACCCTAGCCGCCATGGCCGCCATGCTCGTCGCCGGCGATTGAGAGCTCGCAGAGCAGATCGAACAGGCCCCCGAGCTCCGCCTCTTCCTCCTCTACTTCCTCGCCGACTCGCACTTGCTGGGAGGCCGTGTACCGGGCGAATCGAGCCCTTCTCCCGCGCTGCCGTCCTAGCTCCGCCGCGTCGATTAGCTCGCCGCCGTCCTCCTCCGACCTCGCCGTCCACGCCGTCGTACTCAGGGTGAGCTGCTGCACCCTGCCGTGCCCTCCGTTCTCTTCCTTTCCTGCCGTAGCGCCGAGGCGTTGTAGCCCGCCGACCACCGCCGCCGCTCATGGACGCCGGCGAGGATTCCGGCGACCATTTGGGTCGCCCCGCCGCTCGTTAGGTAGCCCTCATCGCGTAGATTCGTTAGGCACCGTCGCCCATCTCCGGCGAGCCCTAACTCGGCGGCGCCGTCGTCGCCGCTGCCGCCGGCCGACGCGCCCCTTTTCACCGCGCGGGAGGAGACCAAGTCAAACGGCCGCCGGGCCCACTGCGCTGACGTGGCTGTCCACGTGGCCCCGGGTCCGCATGTCAGCCGCTGTGGATGATGGTGGAAAGTTGTGGTGACATAAAAATAACATGTTTAAAGGCAGGGATGAGGGGCCACATGGAATGTGGTGGGTTGTCTCGTTCTCGCCGCCTAAGTGCGAGTTCTCCCCTTCGAACCAAGACTGAGCGTGCTACCATGCGTGGGGCCTATGCATTCGTAGTGCAGGAAGCCTCATAGACTAAATAACTCGGGCGGGGCTAGCCAGGGTCCTCTAGTTCGGGCTTCCATTTGCGCGTGCGTGATGATGGTGGTATGAACTGAGATGAGGGTTGTGGTTTTAGGAAAATAAGTGGCTGTGGGGCGGGGTGATGTGATCCTGGCAGTCCTACCGCCACTGATGATCCTGGAGAGTCCTTAACGAGGGAGAAGTCGACGCCGCCGCCACCCAGCCGGCTTTCCATGGAAGAGAGCTAATACGTAGGCAATGGGCCGGACGGTACGCGTGGCAAACATTGTACACCCCTGCAGGGTAAATCTTTTCGAAAAGCCGTGTCCACGGTTAAGGACGACTTGGTGCCGGATTCAGGGACCATAGAATAACTTGAACGGAATGATTAAAACCTGAGTACTAAAGGTACTACCAAGAATGCAAGGTTGACTTCCTCGAGGGTGATTCGGGGAGGTGCCTCTGTAGATAGGCGAAGTGATTGATGGTGGTTGCTGTTGAAGGTGATCAGAAGAAAAGAGTTTACATCTTACCCCTTTGAAAATATTCTGATTAGTCGATGCCTTTGAGTTGTGTTTTATAAATAAAATCAGCTTTATGCAAAACAGCTATAAAACCTTGAAAGCCAATCATCGAGCATATATTAGCTCCTAATCTTGCGAGTTCGTCGAACTCAAC
The DNA here is from genome assembly GCA_947311845.1 of Poa pratensis. Classification (NCBI taxonomy): domain Eukaryota; kingdom Viridiplantae; phylum Streptophyta; class Magnoliopsida; order Poales; family Poaceae; genus Poa; species Poa pratensis. The sequence continues at coordinate 54,349,440 of CAMZMU010000055.1, read as the reverse complement.
GTCGTTTGCTTATTTCAGGAGAGGACTTCACTGACCTCGAAGGCGGGTTCTTTGTGGACGTCGACGAGTAGTCTGGGGTTCCCAGGTGGCAGCTTGGGACATCCCGGAACAGCTGGCACTGTAATGTTTATCTATAGGCCTCTCAGGCCATATTTGGATCTTGTTGTTTAGAACAACTTATTTCGCTTCCGCTTGATGTACTGTTGGGTCTGTGACCTCTGGTTGTAATATTTGCTATCTTTCTCTATTATAAGAGTTGAACTATAATGCTTTGTGTCGTAGAGTCTGTAATGTGCCAGTTGTTCCACAAGTCTTGATCTCTCTATTATGCATTGAGGGTTGTGCCCGTGTTAAGGCATCACTCGGGGTGTTGCGTTGTTGGTGTGTGGTGTACCCAGCAATGCCTGCCAAAGGTTTTGGCCGGGGATTGGTAAACCCATAACCTCCGTTTGTATCGCTTAACCGGTGACACACAGCATCACTGTATAGTATTCGGGTCAGGGCGCCACAATAAAACTTCTAAGGAAAAATATGTCATGCATGATGTGCAAAATTCCTAAGGACTAGAGATGCATGCATGCCATGCCATGAAATAATTCTAAGTTAAAACAAGACAATCAAGAAGGTCCAAAAATGACTAAGGACCAAGATCTTAACACTTGGGTCGAAATTTAACTAAGGACTAAAACTAACACATCAAGTCCAAAATAATTTCTAAGGAAAGTAAACAAAATAAGAAGTGCTAAAATTTTCTAAGGAAAAAAGTATGATAGCAATAGTTGATGAATTTTTCTAAGGACCAACATTTGTTATAGCAAGTACTTAGAATATTTTTCTAAGGACAAGTTTGGCACTTTTAATATGGGTTGAAAATTCTAAGGAAAAGTTCTAAGTGTTCTCAACATTTTATTACCCAAAATTTTGTAAGGAAGAAATATTTCGGTGAGGTGAAATATTTCTAAGTTAATATAACATAGTCATAAATACTTAGCTAAAATTTTCTATTCAAAAAAAAATAGTGTGGAGAGCAATTTTAATATAATTTACTTATTAAAATAACACCTAAAAAGCAATAAAAACAAATTACATGCAAAAACACATAAAAACACTTCTACAAAAATACAGAGCAATGCTACGGCCATTATTTATACAAACAAAAATATAGCAAAATATTTTACTCAATTATCAATTTTTATAATTAAATTCGAGCCAAAATATCAATTAAACCATTTTTGAAATTTATCTAAACTAATTTCGTACAAACCTCAGATTAAGCATATAGAAAGTTTGTACACGTTATTAGCTTTCCAAAAATATAAATTTCATAAATTTTGGATAAAGGAATAAAAATTAATAAAGAATCTAAAATCCAGGGACCTATTCGTGATGCGCAGGGGCTTAAACGTAAAGAAAACCGAAAAGATCCTCGCGCTGGAGTCCTCCATCGACGTGTCATCTTATGATTGGTGCGCGTCGTCTTCGCGGGCGGATGCGGGCGATGCGGACGCGGACGGGTGCGGCGCAGACGCGGACGGTTGCGGACGCGGGCTTCGTGGACAACTTGCAGACGTGGCCTCCTCTGATTGGCTGGTACCTCTTCGCTGAGTAGATCTAATCTACACCGTACATCACAGATCCAACGGTCTACAGCTAATGAACCATAATCGGGCGGCGCACCGGCCGGAGTTTCGTCGGCGTGCTAGTTTCTGCGGTGGCGCCATGGCCGGAGTTTCGTCGGAATCTAATCTAGGCCTAACTACGGTTCGTGGAGCGTACCGCGGCGTTCGGGGCGACGAGGCGGAGTCGATGACGTTGATGGCGTGGTTGCGGGCTTCCTCGTCCTTCCTCGTTCGATCGCCGAAGTTGGTGTGGCGGCTGGAGCTTCGGGTCGAGCTCGATTTGCTCGATCTGCTGCGCGAGAAATTACGGCGATGTGTCAGGGGGTGCGCACGGTAGAGGCGAAGCGAGAGGGAGGGGCGGGAAGAGCTAGCGAGGGTGAAGCTCACCGGAATAGGCGATGAACGGCGGCGGCAAAAGTCGGCGCGGCGAGCTTGCGTACGAGCAGCCTGGCGGCTCGTAGATGGAATTTGTTGGGGCTTTTAGAGGCGGGGTTCCGGGGTATATATGGGGGTCAAAACGCGTGCGATTACGTGCGAAACAAGCTGGATTCGGTTACGATTGGGTTAGGGTTTCGTCGGTGAGGACTCCATGTTCATCACGGCTGGAGGTTGCTGCTGACAGGCGGGTCCCACCTGGCAGCGAGACAAGCACGCGGCTGGGCTTTGCTATTCATCACGCGCGCGTTAGGGTTAGTTGGGTTCGGCCCATTTAGCTCGCTTCGCACTTTTTTTCCAGAAACTGTTTTCTTTTCTGTTTTTAACCAAAAACCAAACAACTTTTGATTTATAAAACCAAATCTACTCAAACCAATTTCTATACTTTAGTAAAAACATACCCCACATGTTTAGCATGTATTGGGGATAAAATATTCAAAAAAAAAACTTTATTTAAAATTTGAAATAGGTTTGAAAAGCATTTGCAGATAAAATGCAAATATTGTTTTTGAGACAATTTTCTCTAAATTTCATAATTTGAATTCAAACACAATGCCAACAATGATGCAATGACATGATGCATGATGCAAATGAAAAGTTTTAAATTTTTGTGAAAATTGGGATGTTACAAACCGAGGAGCTCGGGGTGGAGGGTGTCGTGCTGGACATGGACGAAGAAGGAGAAGGAGAAGAAGATCCCGAAGAGGGAGACGAGATGGTGCTCGACGAGGTGAGGCAACGGAGGAGCGACGATGTTGGGCGGTTGGATCTCGATACGAGAGGGAGAAAGGAGTGCGGGGGAGGTGACTTGGGTGGTGAGGAGGATTTTGGAGGGTGGCCCTAGCTGCGCCAACGAGTCACATGTGGAATAAAGCGGGGCGAGTCTAGCCGGGAAGAGTAGCGAAGCTCGATTTGAGCTTCTCTCCTCAGCCTCACGGAGAGGCCAACGAAAGGTTTCCTACGTGTCTAAGGTACAATACAAAAAGGGCATGCATGCCAAATAAGACTAAACCCATGTAGGGTCGGTTTGTATCAGTTTGGGGCAACTGAACCCACTAGGAGTTTGGTTTGCATCTTGTTTATCATGGCCGCCTTCTCCCCCTTGTATAAATAGAGGAGGCCGGCCATAGTTTGAGGTTATACCATGCTTAATTAAACCCTAGAACCAAAATGAATTTCTCTTAAGTATTCCTCTGAAATCATTTATTCATCATTATTGCAATCGAAATATTTACCACACTCCATATTTGTTTTGATCTAGAGTTTTACTCTGGAAAGTCAAGCGCTATATGTCGTTCCATTGGAAATTGGGAGATTGCATAACCTCTCCATTGTCGGCGGCAACATTTGCAAGTGTGCGCTGTTACAAATATCCATAGGTTGAAGGTATGATGCATTGGTGATTGGGCTAGGCGAGGTTGGAGTTGGAAGAGGGGCGCTCAGGGGTTTAAGGTAGCCCCTGACGGAAGCTTGCACTAGTAGAGAACAGGCCTTTAGTCCCGGTTGGAAAGGGCCTCTAGTCCCGGTTTTCCAACGGGGACTACCCAATCGGGACTAAAGGTCACGTCCTTTAGTCCCGGTTAGTTACGAACCAGGACTAAAGGCCCTCCACGTGGGCAAAGCAGTGCGCTGGGGGCTGGAAACCTTTAGTCCCTATTGGTGTTAGGACCTTTAGTCCCGGTTGGTGTTACCAACCGGTACTAAAGGGTTGCTCCAAAAACCGAGATTTTTTTAAATTATATTCTTAATTCTATTCCGAAATTTCCCACTTAGCCACACACTTAATATCTAATTATACACTTAATCTTAGGTCAAAATACTTACCCTGGTCAAACTTCACATTAGGTCACCCATCTTCAAATTGCTCCAGCCCAAGCAAGATTAACTTTTGAGTTCCTTCCAATTAGCTTCCAAATCAGAAGTTAGAACTTACTGATATTAGTATCATATTAACCCCTGGGTCATGATGTTACACTTTTTTATTATTTAAATTTTCAAAATTTATTTGAATAAATAACAATGATTATGAAATAATTTTTTTTAAATAACAATGATTATGGAATAATATTTTTTGAATAAATAACAGTGATTATGTAATAATATTTAATATGGAATAATTCATATCTTTAAATCCGTAAATCGAAATTTGACAAATAAAATGTCTAAATCGAATAGAAAAATGAGAGGACTTCAAATATGCTATCCATATCATCTTTTGCGTCACAGAAATATTGATAGACTTGCTATCATGTATAAACATCTATAAGTTTCAAGCCAAATGACTAAGTTATAATCATTCTCACGGCATAGTTTGTGATAAAGTTATCATATTTAATAAATAGGTGTATATTGGTATAGGAAACAATGGTTCTGAAGGGATTTTTCAAATTATTTTTCTAAATATCATTTTCCTTTTTCTAAGTGGCAAAAATGACTTTTTTGTGAACCAACTACAAAAAATATGGTGCAAAATGGCACCCATCTAATTCTCACAAAGAGTAGTCCACATTTGATGGATAATCCCCATGTATTAGGAATTTTCTTGATTTCTATCTAATTTCGCCTAGTTAAATGAGTTTATGCTGATTTTTCGAAATTAATCCAAATTTGAACTACAAGTGTTTGATAGTTTGGTCTGAATTTTTTTAAAATATCATTTTAAGATACACAACTAGTGATTATATCACAGAAACATCGATAGTTTTAAAGAATTTGACCTCTTTCGATGAATAGTCATGGTGGCCATTTTGACCTTTTTTGAAAGAAATCAAATAAAGTGAAAAAAACCTCAAAAAGATATCTTCTGGCACGGAGTCCTTTTATGTGTACTAGTTGCTATGAAAAAATGATAAACTTGATTTTTGACAAATTGTTCAAAAACAATCTTCACAAAAAGGTCTATGATGTATAAACATATATAAGTTTCAAGCGAAATGACCAAGTTATAACCATTCCCACGGCATAGTTTGTGACAAAGTTCTCATATTCGACAAATAGGTGTATCTTGGTATAGGAAACAATGGTTCAGAAGGGATTTTTCAAATTATTTTTATAAATATAATTTTCCTTTTTCTAAGTGGCAAAAATAACTTTTTTTGTGAAGCAAGTACAAAATATATGGTGCAAAATGGCACCCATATAATTCTCACAAAGAGCAGTCCACATTTGATGGATAATCCCCAAGTATTAGGAATTTTCTTGATTTCTATCTAATTTTGCCTAGTTAAATGAGTTTATGCTAATTTTCCAAAAGTAGACCAAATTTGAATTACAAGTGTTTGATAGTTTGCTCTGAATTTTTTTAAATCATTTTAAGATACACAACTAGTGGTTATATCACAGAAACATCGATATTTTTGGAAAATTTGACCTCTTTTGATGAGAGTCATGGTGGCCATTTTGACCGCTTTTTGAAAAAAAATCAAATAAAGTAAAAAACCTCCAAAAAAGATATGGTGCAAAATGGCACCCATCTAATTTCACAAAGAGTATTCCACATTTTATGAATAATCCTCAAGTATTAGGAATTTTCTTGATTTCTACCTAATTTTGCCTAGTTAAATGAATTTATGCCGATTTTTTGAAAGTAATTTCGCCTAGTTAAATGCATTTTTGTGAAGCAAAAGATGATATAGTTGTCATATTTGGATTCCTCTCATTTTTCTAATTGATTTAGACATTTTATTTGTTAAATTTCGATTTACAGATTTAAAGATATGAATTATTACCTATTAAATGAAAAATAGAAAAAAAATGAAAAACACGACGGCTTTAGTCCCGGTTGGTGTCTCCAACCGGGACTAAAGGTCTATCTTTAGTCCCGGTTGGAGATACCAACCGGGACTAAAGGGGCTCGCACCGGCCCCACCCTGCCACAGCCCCTTTAGTCCCAGTTGGTATCACCAACCGGGAATAAAGGTCCCGTTTGACCCGGGACTAAAGCCGTGCGGCGTCCTAGCCGTTGGAATCGGGACTAATGCTCACATTAGTCCCGGTTCCAAACATGGCCAGGACTAAAGCTCCGAACGGAAGGCCTATTTTCTACTAGTGTTGGAAGCGAGCAGCCATACAAGACATGCTCAGATTCAAGAGGGATACGATGGGGGAGTGTGAAGGATATGGAGGAGAGGTGAAATTTAACTGGAAGCTCACCACAAGGTCGTTGGAGTGCTTTTCATAGTCAGAGGAGGACAAACGACGACGAATTCAACGAGGAAGTGTCGAAAATCGGAGGAAGAAGAAGCAGTTCTTGGCGATTATCTGAGACGCCGGACACGATCTTGTTGACGACGAGGAAGAGGAGGCCGTGTTGATTCGATTCCGCTGCTTTTCTTGGCATGGAGAGGAGCGGAGGGGCGGCGCAGCGAAGATCCAACGGTGACACACTTGTTCCCCTCTTGGGAGCTACTGGAGAGGTAAAAAGATAGAGGAAGAAGAAGTGGGCGGGTTGGAGTCAGTAGAGCATAGGGATAGGGTGCCTAGGTTGCAGGGGGTTCTTATAGGATGAGGAGAGCTCGAGCGACCGTCGATCAGGAGCTCAAGGGGATGGAGGGTGATGGGATGGGTTCGTACAAGGCTGACGACAATGAGAGGAAGAACACAAAATATGAGGTGAGAGTCTCCTTGCGGGCAAAGAGGTAAATTCGTCACCAGGTTAGTTGTTGGGTTCAAAAGAAGGCTGAGCCGATAGGCTAGCGACAACCATTTTTGAATTACCAGGATTTTGGTAATATGCAAATAGAAAAAAGAGAGTGAAATAAACCAAAAGAGAAGGAGGGTAAAAGGAAAGATAGAGGGGAGCAAAGTTTACAAAACATTTTCAAACATTATTTTGATTTAAATTGTTTTTCCAGATATCCCCAAATATTTACTTGGGCTTTATTTAAAATTGAAGGATAGGTAGAGGGTGTACTTAAGCCGTATAGTGCTTTTGCAAGTGTTTAAAATTAGGGTTTGGCATAGTCTTTTAGTGTTTACCAAAAAACATGAAAGGTGAGATGGCATGATGATGCACAAACAAAAACAACATGTAAAACTAATATAGGGGACTTTTTCGGGACACATGCACTAATCAGACCAGAACATCCGGAAGGCAAAAGTTTCGTACCCTCTCACTAGAACTTCTGTTGTTGATCAAGGACAAGGTCAAGCAACCAATGATGGTGGTGCAACAATTGATGTCCAAGACCAAGGTCAAGACGATGACCAAGCTTTTGATGAAGAACAAGTGATATCTCAAGAATCTCTTGAGGAACCTAAAGCTCATCGTGCTATGCAAACATGAAGACAACATACCTTGGATCAAGTTGTTGGAAGTGTTCAAAGAGGAGTAACTACACATGGAAAATTAGCAAACTTTTCTAGCCATCACTCGTTTGTTTCTTGTATAGAACCCAAAATAGAGTATTTGGTCTTGACATTGGCATGTTTTTTTCTTCAAATATTATGTTTCAGCTAGATTTCTTGATGTTGGTTTTGCGATTTAATTCCTAAACTTTCAATCCACCAGTTTCATCCTTGTTTAATTTATTCAGAAATATTTTTCATAAACTCCTATTCACACCATGCCAATTTCTTCACTACTTTCACAATGCACTGTCATTTTTCAGTCTGTAGCTTCAGTTGTTCCCCTCTAATCTTCAATATTCAATCTTTAAAAATTGGCAGCACCGACTCTTCCATGCTCAGTTGGCCCTCCAAATATATGGACGTTCTCGCGAAACGGTTACGGAACCGTGTCGTTGATCTGCCAGTCCGACAACCCAAACGACGAGGACACTTTTTGCTCGTGACGCCCCTAATGTTAGGGCTAGGCCCAACACCTTCTCAACATGGATGATCACCGGGTCGTTGAAGGTACGCCGTTGCCAAGCGGTGCATGCATGGAACCTGCTCTTCTTACATCTTTAGAACGGTACATAGATCCTTCAACCACACCATTACCTCAATGGTCCAGCTGTCGATAGGCGATATAATCTTCATTATATCGTCGTTCAGGCAATTAAAGACCCGCTTCAACGCCTTTGTTTCCTATGCATTCATAAGGAGGCCATCGAAGTTGACCTTGGAGAGGAAACTAAGCTCCAACACTAAGGCATCCCCAAAGCTCGATGTCAACGGAGAAAGCTCAGTTTGATGCCACAACACTCGAAATAACGAGTTGTAGTCGGAACTAAAGAAGAAATTCATCGATGAAGCACACACTTCAACCATTAATTGCTTCTACAAGATCCCGGACTTAGCCAGCGCTGCCAACTAGTTTGTTGGAGACACGTCAGACCTTGGTGAAAGCATAGTCTCCATGAGAGCATGGTCGCGAACTCCTCCTCCAAAGCTATCATGCCTCGGGCGTGAGACAGAACGCACCTGCCCCAAGCCGATCGCAGGTCCGGTTCGCTGGGCGACCCATGGTGGCAAGGCGGGGATAGCGACGACGAGCTCCGATTTGGGTTCACAGCCAGGTTTCACCAGGCGGCACAACCTCCTCCCGCGGACAATGATACGTCTGAAACGTATCTATAATTTTTTATTGTTCCATGCTTGTCTTATATCATTGCTACATGTTTTTAATATAGGTTTTATATCATTTTAGGACATTTATTGGACTAACCTATTAATAGTTGCAAAAGTGCACAATGTTCTTGTTTTACACTTTGATGCGTAGAAATTACTTGGAAATTGACAAGAACGCAAAAGGAGCCTAGTTGAAGGTGGACTCTGACTTTCCTGAAATCTGTCCACCCAACATATTTTAGAGATTGTCACGTTAACCATTGACGACGACGTCAACTAAAAATCTCGTGAACGACAAAGTTGTTGGAAATTTTTGTAGCCTTAATTCAAGCCCAAAAACAGCCCAATCTAAGTTCAGACGTGGCCTGCAGCCTTGTTTTTTGAAAACCCTAGATTGACTGACATGAATCCGAGAATCTATATAAAGGGAGGAAACCTAGGTCACTAAGGGCCACAAATTTTCCTCCACCCAGGCAGCCGCCTTGAGGTGGAGAAGCTTCTCCATACCAACACCATCTCCAAGGAAGAAGGGTGGACAAGGGCCGCCGCCGTGGCCGCTGCCTCCTCTCCGGGCTGGACCTCTCCATCAAGCTCTTACTCACCATGGTCATGTGTGAGTAGTTTCCCTCGGGGCTGGGGGCTAGTACAAGTAGCTATGTGGTTATCTCTCTCTCCCATGGTGTGATCTTTATGTGATCATGAGCATTGTTAATCTAGTTGAATTTATATGATGTTTCCCCTTCTTTATGTAATGGATATGTTGCTCAACTGATTTTATCTAGTATAATTTTTGGAGCCAAATGTGACAACACAGTGCAAACAATGACAGTGCGTGTATCGTGTGTGGCTCTACTGGACTATAGATTAGAGGGATACTTATCATGGGTTGTTCTTTGTGTTGGATGACATTATGAAATTGTGGTGTTTGTCTATACGGACTTTAAGGTGAGCTTTTGAAGCCCTATGCAATGGTCATCTTGTGTCTGATCCAACAAAATAATAATCTCTGAGTAACGTCTACATTACATACTATTATAGGAAGTATCATTTGTTTAATTATGTTAACATTGTTGAGAGTTACCACTAGTGAAAGCATGATCCCTAGGCCTTGTTTCCAACCATTGGAACATCATTTACTTTTAGTTTTGTTACATGTTTGCTTGCTGCCATTTTTATTACAGATTACAAATACCACATTTTGCCATCCATATCACTTGACTTTTACCATCTCTTCGCCGAACTAGTGCACATATACAACTGACAATTATATTATGTGTGTTAAGGACACAAAAGACTTCTTGTATCTTAATTGCAGGGTGATGACGTGGATCACACGTTTGTTGGGAGACCCCAAGAGAAGGTATGAAGCAGTGTAGCAGCAGTTTCCCTCAGTATGAAACCAAGGTTTAATCGAACCAGTAGGAGTAAGAAATCACTTCTGAAGATTGTCAGTGGCGCGCTGACGTGGAACCTGCACACAACACAATAAAACTACTTTGCCCCAACGAAACAGTGAGGTTGTCAATCTCACCGGCTTGCTGAAAACAAAGGATTAAACGTATGGTGTGGAAAACAGTAGTAAATTGCAGAGAATGAAAAGGAACAATGATTGCAGTTGGTTGTATTATCAGTGTAAAAGAATGGACTGGGGTCCACAGTTCACTAGTGGTGTCTCTCCATAAAAGATAACTAACATGCTGGGTGAACAAATTACAGCTGGGCAATTGACAAAGTATTGAGCGCATGACAATGCATATATATGACATGATGATTACTATGATATTCATGTGTGCATTAACAGCGTCTATGACTAATAATCCACCTCCATGTTGTCATACCGAGTTCCCCGTTGGTATTAAGTTGCAAGCAACGGATAATCGCATTAAGTAATGTGCGTAATGTAAACAAATGCATTAGACCTAACGGCACACCCTTAAGCTAAGCATCGGTTATTTTATCCCTAGTGGCAAAAGCACATCCACAATCTTAGAAGTTGCTGTCACTCTCCCTGATTACCGGAGGCATGAACCCACTATCTAGCATAAATACTAACTCTTGGAGTTACAAACATCTACTTGGCCAAAGAATCTACTAGTAACGGAAAGCATGCAAGATCATAAATAACATATAAGATAGATTGATAATCAACTTGACATAGTATTCAATATTCATCGGATCCCAGCAAACACAACATGTAGCATTACAATAAGATGATCTTGATCATGATAGGCAGCTCACAAGATCTAAACATGATAGCATAAAGTGGAGAGACAACCATCTAGCTACTGCTATGGACCCGTAGTCCAAGGATGAACTACTCACGCATCACTCCCGAGGCAGGCATGGTGATGTAGAGCCCTCCGGTGATGATTCCCCTCTCCGGCAGGGTGCCGGGAAGAGCTTCTGAACCCTCCCGAGCTAGGGTTGACGGCGGTGGCGTCTCTGGAACTTTTCGTGGATAATGGCTCGGGTCTTTAGGATTTACGCGTCGGGAAGATTATATAGGCGAAAGGGCGGCGGCTGGAGACGCCCGTGGGGCCCACACCACCCCACGGCGCGGCAGAGGGTGGGACCGCACCACCCCATGGTGTGGCTGGCTCGCGACCCCCTCCGTCTCTCCTTTGGACTCCATGTACGTGTTGGAAAAATAGGAGGTCCTCTCCAAGTTTCGTCCAATTCCGAGAATATTTCTATACTAGCTTTTCTGGAATACAAAAACAGCAGAAAACAGGAACTGGCACTGTGGCATCTTGTTAATAGGTTAGTCCCAGAAAATGCATAAAAATGCTATGAAGTGTATATAAAACATGTAACAATTGATATAATATCAACATGGAACATCAGAAATTATAGATACGTTTGAGACGTATCACAGGGTTGCTTGAGAGAGATACATTCGACCTACACCTCCCTGAGTTCGATAAACCTTTGGTCATTCACTTAAGAGAAATTTGCTGCTGTCCTACAAACCTCTACAATTGGAGACCCAACATAGTCTACAAGAATAGAAATATGTAGTAGACATCAAGCTCGTTTCTGGCACCATTGCCGAGGAGGTGAGTGCTTGAAGGTATCTTCTTTATATCTTGCAATTTTATATATTTGTTTCTTGTTTTTATTTCACTAGTTAGGCTTAATGGGAAAAAAATGAGAGAGCTTTGTAAAATTAATCTTGAGTTAGGACATGAAGTGTTTGAGGAAAAAATTTAAAAACCCATGAAACTTTATTTGCATAACAATCATGCTAGTAGCAATGTTACTAGTATGCATTCTTTGAACACCATTATTGCTGGAAAAATAGGACTAGCTTTCCAGACTAGGAGGTCTTGTCCAAGTCTCTCCTTTGGACTCCGTGTACGTGTTGGAAAAATAGAAGGTCCTGTCCAAGTTTCGTCCAATTCCGAGAATATTTCCAGACTAGCTTTTCTGGAATACAAAAACAGCAGAAAACAGGAACTGGCACTGTGGCATCTTGTCAATAGTTTAGTCCCATAAAATGCATAAAAATGCTATGAAGTCTATATAAAACACGTGACAATTGGTACAATATCAACATGGAACATCAGAAATTATAGATACGTTTGAGACGTATCAAGCATCCCCAAGCTTAGTTCTACTCGTCCTCGAGTAGGTAAAACGATAAAGACAAAATAATTTTTGAGGTGACATGCTACAATCATAATCATGATCAAATAGTATTGTAAAGCACATGTTATGAATGTAGTGATCCATGTCAATGGTCTATAGTTTGCTGGCAGGTAGATAATGCGCAAACAACTGAATCATATAAGTAAAAACTTTTCATGAATAGTACTTTTGAGACAAGCATCAAAGAGTTTTGCATAAGAGTTAACTCATAAAGCAATAGATTCTAAGTAAAAGGTATTTAACCAACACAAAGGAAGATTTAAGCTTCAACAATTGCTTTCAACTTTCAACATATATATCTCATGGATATTTATCAACACAAAGCAATATAATAAGTGCAATATACAAGCATATAAAAATTGTTGCACCAAAGTTGACACTAGTGTTTGCTTCTGAGATAGAAAGAAGTAGGAAAACTGACTCAACATAAAAGTAAAAGAAAGACCCTTCGCAGAGGGAAGCAGGGATTAAATCATGTGCTAGAGCTTTTTAAGTTTTTGAAATCATAAAGAGAGTAAAAAAATAAGTTTTGGGAGGTGTTTGTTAATTGTCAACGAATCAGAAAATGGAAAGTACAATATGACCCCTGCCAACCAGACTTTTAAGAGCGGCTCCCATGAAGGACGTTATTTCTACCAGCAAGGCAGATCATCCCTCTTCTCTTTTGTTTACACATGCAGATATTTCACTGTTTGTCATTGCTTGACTGATAAATCAGGTAAAAAATGTGAAGAGAATTAAGCGGTTAAAGTTGTAATTAATTGGGACTGGGCACCCCATTTGACAACTCTTTTTGCAAAATTAATGGATAAGCGGATGTATATGCCGCAAGTCCGGTAGTAAAGTCTATTTGACAGTTGACATAAAGACATCCACCCCGTCCTCATGAGCTTGGTAAACATTGACACAAAAAAGGAGTAATAATTTTTTGAATAGTTTAAAGGTAGCACATGAAAAATTTACTTGGAATGATAAGGAAATACCACATATAGGTAGTTATGGTGGACACAGATGGCATGGATTTTGGCACAAGATTTTGGATGCACGAGAAGCATTCCCTCTCAGTACAGAGTTTAGGCTAGCAAGGTTATTTGAAGCAAACACAGGATATCAACTGACACAGTAAGACTTATATGAAAGCATATTGCAAGCATTATAAGACTCTACACTGTCTTTCTTGTTAACCAAACCCTTTTACTAGAAAAATATCTAGACCTTAGAGATACCAATCATGCAAACCAAATTTCAACGAGCTTTACGGTAGTTCTTCATTAATAGGTTTTAACTATATGATACAAAAGTTTAAACATGAACTACTTGATAACTCAAAACAATTGACAAGTATCAAATTATCCAATACAGTGATCTACAAGAATATGTAAGCTTTTTCCATTATACCATCTATCACATGCAACATTTTCTGTTCCAACCAAACACCAATCAATTTATTTCAACATAAACTCTCCAAACAATTATAAGTGAAGCAAGAGAGTACTTTCTTTAAAAGAACTAACAGATCTGAATAAGAGATGCATGAAAAACATGAGCTAAAAGCATAGCAATAGCTAGATAAGAATACTCAACAAGTATAAGTGAAGAATATGAGTATTCATATGAAAAAGCGGAGCGTGTCTCTCTCCCAATCAAGAATGCTAGGGTCCAATCAAGTTGATCATAAGAAAAAAAATAAAATACTGAAAATAAAAGCACACAGATGCTCCAAGTAAAGCACATATGATGTGAAAGAATTAAAATATAGTTTCACTATAGATGACCTGATAAGTTGTTGATGAAGAAGGGGATGCCTTGGGCATCCCCAATCTTAGACGCTTGAGTCTCTTCACTCTTCTTGATTACATTATATCATCCTTCTCTCTTGACCCTTGAAAACTTCCGCCACACCAAACTCAAAGTAATTCTCATTAGAGGGTTAGTGCACAATAAAAAACTCACATGTTCTATAAGAACACAAACGTGACCGTTACTTTTAACATTAGCTACTGCCACTGATGTTATGTGAAGCTCTTCCATCCAAAAAAGAATTCCACTCAACACTAGTACAAGAGAGAATGCGAAAAAATAAAAGACATAATCTGTCTAAAACAGAACAGTCCGTAAAGACGAATTTTTTCAAGACACTTACGTTGCCCAAATCGAAAAACTCAAAACTAACTAAAGATGCGTACATATCTGAGGCTCAGGCACAAAAATATTCAGATTTAAATAATTTTTCTGTGATTTTACAGAAGTAAAACGGTGAACAGCAGAAATATGTTCCTGCGCAGAAATCCAAATCTAGCATCATCTTCCTATTAGAGGCTCCACTTGGCACAACAATGCGATAAAATAAAGATACAAAAGAATTGTTATAGAAGTAAACAACTCATTGACTCAAAAAGAAAAGAAAACTTGCAGAAATAAAATAATGGGTTGTCTCCCATAAGCACTTTTCTTTAACGCCTTTCAGCTAGGCTAGAAGATTTTAATAATGCTCACATAAGGATAGAGTTGAAACATAAAAGAGAGCATCAAGAATCATATATAAAACATGTTTAAATCTAACACTCTTCCTATGCATAGGAGCCTTATAAGAAAACAAGTCAATGAAACACAAAGTGACTAGCATAGGAAGGCAAATCAAGTACAACTTCAAAACTTTCAACATAAAGAGAGGAGACTTAATATTATTGAGATATATGAAACTGTGTCTCCCTCTCTCATAATGACCATTTGTTCTTAAAGCAACCAGCATATAAAAGCAACTCAAGAGAAAGCTCAAAACTTTCATCATAAAGAGAGGAATTTTAAGAACATGAAGATTGCTATAACCATATTTTTCTCTCTCTAAATAATTTTCAGTAGCATCATGAATAGACTCAATAATATAACTATCACATAAAGCATTCTTATCATGATCCACATGCATAGAAGTATCATTACCCTCCACATAAGCATAATCAATTTTATTAGTAATAGTGGGAGTAAAACTATCACAGCCATCATTGTAATCATCATGTATTGGAGGCAAAGTATTATCAAAGAAAATTTTCTCCTCAAAAGTTAGGGGACTAGAAATAATTTTTTCATCAAAACCAGCTTCCCCAAGCTTAGAGCTTTCCATGGCATTAGCAATAATGGTGTTCAAAGAATGTATGCTAATAATATTGCTACTATCATGATTGTTATGCAAATAAAGTTCCATAGGCTTTTTAATTTTCTCTTCAAACACCTCATGTCCCAACTCAAGATAAATTTCATAAAGCTCTCTCATGTTGTTTTCAGCCATAGGACTAATTTCAAGGAAAGTAACCATTGATAGCAAGTAAAGAGCTAGACATAATAACTCAGCAAGACAGTAACAAAGTAAAGAGATTGGAAGCGTGAGACTCCCCTTGCAGAAGTCTTCTAACTCCCCGGCAACGGCGCCAGAAAAATGCTTGATGACGTGGACCACACGTTCGTTGGGAGACCCCAAGAGGAAGGTATGAAGCAGTGTTGTAGCAGTTTCCCTCAGTATGAAACCAAGGTTTAATCGAACCAGTAGGAGCAAGAAATCACTTCTGAAGGTTGTCAGTGGCGCGCTGACGTGGAACCTGCACACAACACAATCAAACTACTTTGCCCCAACGAAACAGTGAGGTTGTCAATCTCACCGGCTTGTTGAAAACAAAGGATTAAACGTATGGTGTGGAAAATAGTAGTAAATTGCAGAAATGAAAAGGAACAATGATTGCAGTTGGTTGTATTATCAGTGTAAAAGAATGGACCGGGGTCCACAGTTCACTAGTGGTGTCTCTCCATAAAAGATAACTAACATGCTGGGTGAACAAATTACAGCTGGGCAATTGACAAAGTATTGAGCGCATGACAATGCATATATATGACATGATGATTACTATGATATTCATGTGGGCATTACGACAAAATACATAGACCGTTATCCAACAGCGTCTATGACTAATAACCCACCTCCAGGTTGTCATACCGAGTTCCCCGTTGGTATTAAGTTGCAAGCAACGAATAATTGCATTAAGTAATGTGCGTAATGTAAACAAAAGCATTAGACCTAACGGCGCACCCTTAAGCTAAGCATCGGTTATTTTATCCCTAGTGGCAATAACACATCCACAATCTTAGAAGTTGCTGTCACTCTCCCAGATTACCGGAGGCATGAACCCACTAGCTAGTATAAATACTAACTCTTGGAGTTACAAGCATCTACTAGTAACGGAAAGCATGCAAGATCATAAATAACATATAAGATAGATTGATAATCAACTTGACATAGTATTCAATATTCATCGGATTCCAGCAAACACACATGTAGCATTACAATAAGATGATCTTGATCGTGATAGGCAGCTCACAAGATCTAAACATGATAGCATAAAGTAGAGAGACAACCATCTAGCTACTGCTATGAACCCGTAGTCCAAGGATGAACTACTCACGCATCACTCCGGAGGCAGGCATGGTGATGTATAGCCCTCCGGTGATGATTCCCCTCTCCGGCAGGGTGTCGGGAAGAGCTTCTGAACCCTCCCGAGCTAGGGTTGACGGCGGCGGTGTCTCTGGAACTTTTCATGGATAATGGCTCGAGTCTTTAGGGTTTACGCGTCGGGAACATTATATAGGAGAAAGGGCGGCGGCTGGAGACGCCCGTGGGGCCCACACCACCCCACGGTGCGGCAGAGGGTGGGGTCGCGCCACACCATGGTGTGGCTGGCTCGCGACCCCTCCGTCTCTCCTTTGGACTCCGTGTACGTGTTGGAAAAATAGGAGGTCCTGGCCAAGTTTCGTCCAATTCTGAGAATATTTCCAGACTAGCTTTTTTGGAATACAAAAACAGCAGAAAATAGGAACTGGCACTATGGAATCTTGTTAATAGGTTAGTCCCAAAAATGCATAAAAATGCTATGAAGTGTATATAAAACATGTAACAATTGGTATAATATCAACATGGAACATCAGAAATTATAGATATGTTTGAGACGTATCACAGGGTTGCTTGAGAGAGATACATTTGACCTACACCTCCCTGAGTTTGATAAACCTTTGGTCATTCACTTAAGAGAAATTTGCTGCTGTCCTACAAACCTCTGCAATTAGAGGCCCAACAAAGTCTATAAGAATAGAAATATGTAGTAGACATCAAGCTTGTTTCTGGCTCCATTGCCGAGGAGGTGAGTGCTTGAAGGTATCTTCTCTATATCTTGCAATTTTATCTTTTTGTTTCTTGTTTTTATTTCACTAGTTAGGCTTAATGGAAAAATTAGAGAGCTTTATAAAATTAATCTTGAGTTAGGACATGAAGTGTTTGAGGAAAAAATTTAAAAACCTATGAAACTTTATTTGCATAACAATCATGCTAGTAGCAATGTTACTAGTATGCATTCTTTGAACACCATTATTGCTAATGCTATGGAGAACTCTAAGCTTAAATCGGTTTTGATGAATATGATCCTTTTGGTGCCCCAACTTTGGAGGAGCAAATTTGCTATGATGATACTATGTCTCCAATATACGATGATTATAACGATGAATGTTATATTTTTAGTCTACCTACTATTGAGGAGAAAATTTATTATGATTATGATATGCCTCCAATTTATGATGATTACAACGATGGCTATGATAGCTTTGCTCTCCCTATTACTAATGAAATTGATTATGCTTATGTGGAGAGTAATGATACTTTTATGCATGCGGATCATGAGAAAATGTTTTATGTGATAGCTATATTATTAAATTTTCTTATGATGCTACTGAAAATTATAATGAGAGACGGAGACATGGTTCTAAATATCTCAATAATATTAAGTTTCACCTCTTTACGTTGGAAGTTTTGAAGTTGCACTTGCTTTGCCTTCCTATGCTAGTAGCTTTATGCTCCAATGATTTGTTTTCTTACAAGATTCCTATGCATAGGAAGTGGGTTGGACTTAGATGTGTTTTATATATGCTTGTTGGTGCTCTTTTATATGTTTCAATTCTTATCCTTATGAGAGCATCATTAAAATCTTCTTGCCTAGCTAAAAGTCATTAAAAGCGCTTTTGGGAGGCAACCCATTATCTTTTTTACTTTCAGTTTCTTTTGCCTTTTCTTGAATCTAGGTTGTTGTTACTTCTTTAGAAACTCCTTTGTATCCTTTTATTTTCTTTTTTGTGCCAAGAGTAGCCTTTAATGGTAAGAAAGTTCAAAGTTTTGGTTTGCTGTCCAGAAACAGATTTTTGTGCTTCACTCTCGAAAATCTGAAAAATCATCAAAACTTGATTTTGATCTGATTTTTTGTGTGTGCGTAAGCCCCCGATTTTTATTTATCTTTCATTAGTTTTGAGTTTTCCGATTTGAGTTAGGAAGTGCCTCGAAATTTTCAATCTTTACGGGTTGTTCTGTTTTTGACAGATTCTGTCTTTATTTGCATTGTCTCTTATACGAGATTTCTTTGTGGTTTCTTTATGTGGAAAGGTGCTACAGAGTCTTGGTATACAGTAGCTAATGTTAAATTGAGTTCTTGTAATGTGTCTTTACAGAACCAAAGGGGATTTAATTTATTGAGTTTTAACCCCTCTAATGAAGTTTATGACAAGTTTTGCGTGAAGGAAGTTTTCAACTGTCAAGAGAGAGGATGATGAAAAAAATCAAGGAGGGATAAAAGCTCAATCTTGGGAGGCCCATGGCACCCCAAATAAATATTCAGTAAGTCACAAGCGTCTAAGCTTGGGCATCCCTTCATCAACAATCATAGGGTCATCTCCCATGAAACTATATTATTATTGCTTCACACATTATGTGCTTTTCTTTGAGCATCATTTTTGTTTTGCTTTCAGTTTGTTCTTGTTTTGTTTGATGGTCATTACAATGTTGGATCCTATCATTCTTTATTGGGAGAGAGACAAGCTTCGCTTTTTCATAGAATACTCTTGTGCTTCACTTATACTTGTTGAGTATTCATTTTTTTTTGCTTCTAGCTCTTGTTTTTCATGTATCTCTTGTTCAGAGATATTAGTTTATTTTATAAAAAGTACTCTCTTGCTTCACTTATATCTGTTTGGAGATTGTTTAAATAAGTTGATTGGTGTTTGGTTGGAACAGAAATGGTCATGCATGTGGTAATGGTATAAAAAACTTATATAGTCTTGTCGATCATTTGTCTTGAATAATTTGATACTTATCAATTGTTTTCATATATTTAGTAAGTAATTTTTAAACTTGTGGATCATGTAAGTAAAGGCTCATTAGTGAAGAACTACCATTAAAGCTTGAATTTGTTTAGTTTTTCATACGTGGTAGTTCCAAAAGTCTAGATTTTTCTCATAAAAGTATGTTTGGTTGACAAGGAAGACAGTGTGGAGTCTTATGGTTATTCTTAATGTATATCATATGATTATTCTTGTATCGGTTAACATTATGTGTTTGCTAAAAAAACCTTGCTAGCCCAAACTCTGTACTAAGCAGGAATACTGCTTGTGCATCAAAATCTTGAGACAATATCCATGCCATTTGTGTCCACCATACCTACCCATATATGGTATTTTTCTGCCATTCCAAGTAAAGTTTTCATGTGCTACGTTTAAACCTTCAAAATTGTTGTTAGTTCTTATTTGTGTCTCTGTTTTAGCTCTTGAGGAAGAGGTCGATAGTTCATTATTTACCCGTGTTAAACAGGCTTTATGTTGGACTTGCAGGCTTCATCTACTTGTCTTTAAAACTGCAAAAAGAGCTGGCATTTGGGTTCCTAGCCAAGCAAAAGATAAATTACAACATAACAATAAACTCTCCTCACACTTTGTTCCTGAGAAATCAGTCAAACTCTGCTTGTGTAAACAAATGAGAAAAGAGGAATGATCTGCTTGCAAAAATAACGGTCTTCAATGGGAGCTGTCGTGGTATGGTGCACGGCATATGTCACGGAGGGTGACTTCTTGTGTGGGGACATAGGTGGCGTGCGACGGTGTGTGCACGGGATTGGATATGAGCAAGGTGAACACCGAGACGTACCCAGGTTCGGGGCCCTCGTGTGGAGGTAACACCCCTACTCCTGCCTAGCTGTGGTATATCGTGGTCACAAGATGTTACAATGGTGCTCCTTGAGCTGTATCGAGTGTTCTCTTCCTTCTAGGGGATGAGGTGAGTCTCTGGGGTGAACTGGGATCCAACCCTTGCTATGTGGGATCCGGCTCTCCTTATATAGGCAGAGCAGCTGGTTATAGAGGCGGCTACTCGGCGGTCGGGTAGCGGAGACAGGCCGCCGGTGAGGACGTGGCCTTGGTGGGAGGCCGTGCCAGCATGCGCAATGAGGGCCTGACCTCCCCGTCTTGTCGATCGCAGGGCACGCGGTACGGCCCACGGCAGCCGACATCATCATTGACTTCCGGGGCATGGAGCAGTGCAAGGTCTACGTTCCTCTTGTCTTCTAGTCCTTGGACGCCTACGAAGGGGATCCAAGGTGCGAGCAAGGCCATGCGGCCGGCAGCCGGATCTGAACGTCTGGCTCGGAGGGGGAACCCAGAAGATTTTCTGTGCTTGCGGTTATCCGGGGGGAATATCCCCGACAGTAGCCCCCGAGCTCTTGGAGGTTTAGAAGCCGGCATGGCTAGAAACCTTCAGGAGCTAGCAATGTCCTTGCAGCCTTTGCTAGTGTCGATGAAGTGATTGCGAGGATGAAAACTCCGGCTTGCAGGAATTCCGGCTAGCGGGAGCTCTGGCCTGTGGTGACGACGCGCGCCGGGCTCTCCGCCGCTAGCGTCAGGGGTAACGTCGGCCACGTTGCGCGCGGCCAGGCGCAGGGCGTCCCCTCGATTTCCGGAGCGGGATTTTTTGTGGCAACCGCCCACACACGGGATCATGTGTGGCAACCGCCGGTTGGTGGAGATCATGGCCTGTCGTTACTGCCCACGCGTGATGATGAGGGGCCGTGATGGCCCGACGGGTGGCAGAGTAGTGCGTCAGTTACCGTTTCCCTCCCCCTTTTAAATATTCACCACCGTGGGAGGGGATGGATTTTACTCTGCGTTGCCTCTTTTCCCCTTCTTCTTCTTCCTTGAGTCCATCGCCTCCCTCGCATCCAGCATAGGACCGAGATACTCGAAACCCGCCGACGCCGCCATTAATCCCTCGTCGGCGATGGTGCTGAAGGGCGACTGGATGGGCTCGACGGTGCTGAGGAGCGAGCTGAGGCGCTACCAGCGCGAAGGCTATCTGCCGTCGAAGGAGCTCGTGGAGTGGCGCGTCCCGCCGCTGAACGAGGTCTCGCCGGCCTCGAGGGCGGGCGAGCGCATCGTCTTCATGCAGCACATTGAGCGCGGGTTCGGGCTCCCCATTAGCCCGTTCCTGCGGAGCTTCCTCGACTTCTTCGGAATCCAGATGCATCACCTCGGCGCCAACGCCGTCTTGATGCTGTCCTACTTTGTCACGCTCTACGAGGCATACCTGGGGATCCTGCCTAGCATCGGGTTTTTCAGGACCCTCTTCTACCTCAAGGGGCAGCCGGTGAAAGGCGGCGGGCGCTGATACGTCTAAAACGTATCCACTTTCCCGAACATTTTTGCTGTTGTTTTACCTCTAATTTGTGTGTTTTAAGTGCAACTAACACGGACTAACGCTGTTTTCAGCAGAATTGCCCTAGTGTCTTGTTTTTTGTGCAGAAAGTCAAGTTTCGGGAAAATTCCCGAAAAATATCCTAGAGTTCCTATTTTTCCAGAAGACACACGGAGCCTGAAGACGAGACGGAGGCGGGCCACAGCGGCCCCACACCATGGGCCTGTGCGGCCAGAGGTGGACCGCGCCGGGGGGTGGTGTGGCTGCCTCGGACACCACCTCGCGACCCCCTTTCGACTACTTAATCCCTTGACCTAAAACCCGAGGAGGATCGACGCTTTTCCCGAAACACTCCAGAGCTCCGCCGCCACCGAAAACCCTATTTCGGGGACCAGAAACTCCGTTCTGGCACCCTGCGGGACGGGTGATAACCCCAAGAGCAAGGGATCACTGTAGCACCTCTCAATGTGAAAGTAAGGTATCGATCCACAGGAGCAAGAAGGAAAAGTTATCTATTCCCTACAACTAAAGTGTCACAAGTTTTAGTTGATTATGCACTAAACAAGTTTAAAGAACAAGGTGGTTGATTTTAATGGATGGAAGTTTTAATGTATCCAAACAAGAATGCAGAAGTGTCCCAATCCTCTTCAATGCAAGAGGACAAGACAAAGGTTTTCTCTTCTAGGAACAATGGACATGGATTCATGGTTCACTTAATCCTCTCTCTCTCATCTATGGTGATTATCATGTTATAGATAAAGTACACACAATTGTCATGTTTTAATGGTAGCTTTTATGACGGCTATATGTCCTAAAACACATAGTTGAAAGAAATACTCATTTGTGTTGCTAGGTCACCTCGTAAGGCTAGCGTGGTTGCTCTCACTCCCACATCATACTCTTTCTTTTTACCCCCATATAAAGGATGTTGGGCGGTACTGTGTCACTCAATACCTATGCCGTGTCACATCGGCCATCCCGTACCCACATACATCATACTTCAAAGTATGACAAATCACAAAAGCTCCAACACAACGGTAAATGCATAACAAATCATCTCACACCACAATATTCACCATAAAGGTATTACATAGATGACCGTAATCATGTTTGGCAGCTCATACGGTACTAATTAGTGAAGCCCAAGAGAGAGGAGAGATACAAAAGTTAACACCACAAACCCTAGTCCAGGGGGTGGACTACTCCCCCTTCATCATGGTGATGATGGTGGAGAAGTTCTTGCTGTAGATGTTGATGATGAACACACCGGAGGGGGGTGGAGCCCTCCGAAGGTGATTCCGACGGTGTTTCCCCATCCGATCTTCTCCGGCGGCAGCCTTTTGTCTCTCTGTTTTGTGGTTTTGTGTTTCTATGCCGCCCTTCCAGAGAATGTCGGGGGACCTTTTTTATAGGCGTTTTTAGGTCAAGACGGAGTCGGTGGAGGAAAGATCGACGGCAACGGAGCCACGAGGGCCAAAAGAGTGGGCCCCACGCGGCCAGGTACTGTGGCCACGTGGGCCACCCCCTTTTGGGCCTCAGGCCTCCGTTTGCTTGCTTCCTTCGCCCACAGGTCTTGTTCCTTCCAAAAAATGACGCCCCTAAATTTGCAGGTGATTTGGACGACGTTTGGGTCCCTGAAACATTAAAATACAAAACTAGGGTTTTCTGCCTGTGCAGGGTTAATTGCATAAAAATAGGAAATCATTAAGATATTTCCAATATCATGATAAAACATTGATATAACCCTTATATGATGCAAATATGATTGGAATATGAGTAAATAAAGTGCAAAGTTCATGTATGCATTTTACATGCATCAACATCCCCAAGCTTAACCATGCTCGTCCTCGAGTATGAAGGTGATAAAACTAACATGGACTTTGCAATTTACTACTAATAATGGATATCAAAGATGATTACAATTGCTACATAAAGTCAAATGATTCATTCTTCAAAGGAGTAGCAATATGCAAGATAGTTCATGAAGTGATATCAAGTATTCAAGACAAGGATGTTCATTGATAGTTCACAAAGTATAACATAGTAGCAAGTAATATGGACCACATGTATGCATAATGATAAGTAAGAACATCCTACATTGGTCATAGAGTGTAGATGAAAATCTGAATATAAAAGGTGGACACTTTGGAAAGATGTATATGTGAGTAGAGGTAAAGCATGCATAAGTTTCATCCAACTTCCAAACTCTTCTACTTAAGTTAATGATTGCAATATGGTATTCATTGGTGTCAAGCTCTCATTGCCCCTATCATAGCATCTTGAATGATTAAAGTTTAATGTGAAAGCAAATATGAGTAGTGTGCTTGACAAAGTAAAGGTTGAATGTCTCATGCCCCTTGAATACAAGTACTTACACCATGTGTTACTCAACTTGGGAAACAAAGCAAGTTCAAGTTAAATATCATTGTAATTAATAATAGTGTCATCAAGAGCGTCAACTGGGGTACCTCTTGTCCCAAGATATAGAACAAGCCCATATCAAAATGACAAGACAAACAAACAAAATGAACAATCTCAACACCCTTTTTATTTACCATTGGAATAGCTTTTTATTGTAAGGTGTATCACAGAAGGTTCACCATAGTATGTAAGTAAATTTCCATCATGAATGATGCATGGCTTAGATTAGCGGCCCAGACGTCTCTCTAACCATTTATACAAACTCATTTAAACTTGCTTAATATCCACATTTATTTCACCCATGATAAGCATCCATAAACAAAAGTACATGATATCAACTAAATGAAATGAAGAGCATGTTGAAAGCTTGCCATGTGACAGCACATATGAGCTAACTCCCAACCCAAGACATTTATCAAGCCACTAACATCATAATCTTAATCACAATGGGTCATGTTTTATTAATGCAATAAAAGCAAATTGTGCATCAAGTTCGTGAGAGCTATATAACCAACTTTTTCCATCACAATCAATAACATAAATATTTTCATTCAGAGGTAAGATAACACAAACAACATGTTAAACATACTCAGAATAGCATAAAGCTAATAGGTAGATATGGTGTACTCACTGGAATAACTTTGGTTGAAGGTGTTGGAAACAAGTTTTTACTTGTTGGAATTTTTGGGCTAGCAAGAGGGAGAAAGTTGACCATCTAGATGCATGCATGAGTGTCCATAGAACTAACTAATCCATGTTAAACAATGTAAAATAACAATCAGCATCAAAACACGAATAAGTGATAGCTCTTGATAAAGAATTTGCAAACTATTACTCATTAACAAGCTCATGAATCATGCAACTATATGTATCATTAAAAATCAACTCAAACATCCCTTTTCCCAATCTTATAAAAGCATCCAACATATTTAAACCCATATTTCCAGTAGCTCTCTCATATATAAATGATAGTGTGGTGGTCTCTCAAAACAAAAATCAAACCAAAAACAAACAAAAAGACGCTCCAAGTTTATGCGATAAAGTGTTTCGATCGAAAAAACAGAAGTTGGACGTGTGCAAACCGAGAGTGTGTAGGTCCAGCGGGGTTGTCTTCACATCCCCAAGCTTATGGTCTTCACCATCCTTGGATAGGTCTTGGTACATCTCCTCCAATCCCTGTGAAAAAACTTCAAAACACCGTTTCTCCCATTTCCTTTTCTGTGGGGTGCATTTGTAGTGATAAACAAATAGGTTCCTTGCTGCATATAATATTTGAAAAAAAATTCATATGAGATGTCTAGAAAGTGTATAATGTTTTATGCCTACTCATAAATTCAATTGGATAAAAAATATTCAACTTAAAAGTTCAAAGCACGCATCAAACAAAATGGGACAGAATCTGTCCTGAAAAACAGCAGCAGCAAAACATATTTTTCTACCCTACCAAATTTTGTCGAAAAATTCCGAAAACATTCATGCACACAGAGGATGAAAAGTTGCAACTACAGTTCAAATATGAGCTCTTTCGGAGTTACATAATAAGAATAAAAAATCATACCGTGCACTGACTCGCGCAGGAATAAAATCTCCGAACGCTATAAGCAACTTTTTCAAACAAAAAAGGGTAAAACTTGGCACTTTATTGAAAATTCCAGAAACTAAACTATAAAAAAAGTCTCTTGGTACAGCAAGAGGACACAAAGAAAATCACACAAAAAATAACTGGGTTGCCTCCCGCAAAGCGCTTTCTTTATAGCCATATAGCTAGGCTTGATAGTTTTAATGATGCTCACATAGGAATAAGAATTGAAATGCAAAAGAGAGCATCAAGAGAAAAATATGAAACACATTTAAGTCTAACCCACTTCCTATGCATTGGGATCTTGTAAGAAAATAAATCAATAAAACACAAAGTGACTAGCATAGTAAGGCAAAGCAAGTGCAACTTCAAAAATTTCAACAAAAAGAGAGAAGACTTAATATATTTGAGATATATGAAATCATGTCTCCCTCTCTCATAAAAACTTTCAGTAGCATCATTGATAAACTCAACAATATAGCTATCACATGAAACATTCTTATCATGATCCATATGCATAAAAGTATCATTACTCTCCACATAAGCATAAACAGTTTCATTAGGAATAGTGGGAGTAAAACATTCATAATAATCATTGTAATCATCATATATAGGAGGCATATCATAATCACAATAAACTTTATACTCAATAGTGGGTGGACTGAAAATATCATATTCATCATCATAAATAGGAGACATAGTATCATCAAACAAGTCAAAGAACCTCCCCAAGCTTAGATGATTGCAAGATAAAGAAACCTCCCCAAGCTTAGTCTAGTACACACAAGAATAAAAACTTAAGCGCTACGCTCCCCAGCAACGGCGCCAGAAAAGTACTTGATAACCCCCAAGAGCAAGGGATCACTGTAGCACCTCTCAATGTGAAAGTAAGGTATCGATCCGCAGGAGCAAGAAGGAAAAGTTATCTATTCCCTACAACTAAAGTGTCAAAAGTTTTAGTTGATTATGCACTAAACAAGTTTAAAGAACAAGGTGGTTGATTTTAATGGATGGAAGTTTTAATGTATCCAAACAAGAATGCAGAAGTGTCCCAATCCTCTTCAATGC
Organism: Poa pratensis; assembly: GCA_947311845.1. Classification (NCBI taxonomy): domain Eukaryota; kingdom Viridiplantae; phylum Streptophyta; class Magnoliopsida; order Poales; family Poaceae; genus Poa; species Poa pratensis. The sequence continues at coordinate 54,322,616 of CAMZMU010000055.1, read as the reverse complement.
AAGAGGACAAGACAAAGGTTTTCTCTTCTAGGAACAATGGACATGGATTCATGGTTCACTTAATCCTCTCTCTCTCATATATGGTGATTATCATGTTATAGATAAAGTACACACAATTGTCATGTTTTAATGGTAGCTTTTATGATGGCTATATGTCCTAAAACACATAGTTGAAAGAAATACTCATTTGTGTTGCTAGGTCACCCTCGTAAGGCTAGCGTGGTTGCTCTCACTCCCACATCATACTCTTTCTTTTTACCCCAGATAAAGGATGTTGGGCGGTACTGTGTCACTCAATACCTATGCCGTGTCACATCGGCCATCCCGTACCCACATACATCATACTTCAAAGTATGACAAATCACAAAAGCTCCAACACAACGGTAAATGCATAACAAATCATCTCACACCACAATATTCACCACAAAGGTATTACATAGATGACCGTAATCATGTTTGGCAGCTCATACGGTACTAATTAGTGAAGCTCAAGAGAGAGGAGAGATACAAAATTTACCACCATAAACCCTAGTCCAGGGGGTGGACTACTCCCCCTTCATCATGGTGATGATGGTGGAGAAGTCCTTGCTGTAGATGTTGATGATGAACACGCCGGAGGGGGGTGGAGCCCTCCAGAGGCGATTCCGGCGGCGTTTCCCTCCTCCGGCGGCAGCCTTCTGTCTATCTGTTTCGTGGTTTTGTGTTTCTACGCCGCCCTTCCAGAGAACATTGGGGGACCTTTTTTATAGGCGTTTTTAGGTCAAGACGGAGTCGGTGGAGGAAAGATCGACGGCAACGGAGCCACGAGGGCCAAAAGAGTGGACCCCACGTGGCCAGGTACTGTGGCCGCGTGGGCCACCCCCTTTTGGGCCTCAGGCCTGCATTTGCTTGCTTCCTTCGCCCACAGGTCTTCTTCCTTCCAAAAAATGACGCCCCTAAATTTGCAGGTGATTTGGACGACGTTTGGGTCCCTGAAACATTAAAATACAAAACTAGGGTTTTCTGCCTGTGCAGGGTTAATTCCATAAAAATAGGAAATCATTAAGATATTTCCAAAATCATGATAAAACATTGATATAACCCAATATGATGCAAATATGATTGGAATATGAGTAAATAAAGTGCAAAGTTCATGTATGCATTTTACAGGCATCAACAGGGAATTGGAGGAGATCATCGCCATCATCATCACCGACGCCTCCATCAACCATCCATGATTCCCCCATCCATGTGTGAGTAATCCCCGCTGTAGGCTGAAGGGGATGGTAGGGATTGAATGAGATCATTCATGTAATAGACATCAGATTGTTAGGGCATGGTGCCTAGTATCCATTGTTAGTACTTTATGTCATTGTTGCAACTTGTTATGCTTAATGCTTGACACTTAGGGCCCGAGTGCCATGATTTCAGATCTGAACATGTTATTGTATCATGAGGATAATTATTGCTTTAGATCATATCTGCAAGTTGTATGCACATATAATTGTCCGGAACCCGAGGCCCCAAAGCGACAGCAATTGGGATAACCAGAGGGGATGGCTGTGATGCGAGGATCACATGTGTTCATGGAGTGTTAATGCTTTGCTCCAGTGATTTATTAAAAGGAGTACCTTAATTACCAGTAGTTTCCCTTGAGGCCCCGCTGTAAACGGGCTGGTAGGAACACATGCCTATGATTGATTATTACTAGGATGCTTTATTATTATCTATCTGCAAATGCCCTACGCATGACTATTTCATGAACTATCTTACCCATGCAACGCCCGTTCATCCATCCCTATGCCTACAGTATTTTAATCCTGCTGTCTACTTTAATTATTACTGCTGCTATTATTTCACTACAGCTACTGTTATAAAACTGTTGCTACTGATAATCTGTGTCGAGCAAGTCTATTTCCAGGTGCAGCTGAACTGACAATTCATCTGTCAAGGCTTATAAATATTCTTTGGCTCCCCTTGTGTCGAATCAATAAATTTGGGTTTTACTTCCCTCGAAGACTGTTGCGATCCCCTATACTTGTGGGTCATCAAGACTATTTTCTGGCGCCGTTGCCGGGGAGCATAGCTCTATTTATAAGCTCACCTGAAAGTCATACTGTTCGCTGCAATTCACTCATCATGGGTAACCCTCGTGATGAGAAGGTTCGCATATTGCCATCCACTACAAGGAGAGGTACAACTCTGAACACTTCTGCTGCTCTTGATTCGCCGTCTGTTCTAAGTCAACTTGTCACACCACCACATACACATGCTTCACGTGCTGCTACTTCTGCTGAATCTGAAAATATTTCTGAAAGTTTTGATGATGCTTCTACTGTGCTTGATGAGAGTGGTTCATTAGGTCCTTTTCTAGATGCTACAATTGCTAAGTCTAAACAAACTAAAAATGCTAAAACACCTAATGAAAGTCCCACTACACCTGTTAGTTCTCCTGAATTAAGAGAACATACTAGTGATGATCTTGAAGAAACTTATGTTGAACTTAATGATGAATTTATTGAAGAATGCAATGCTTCTAAAGATGCTAGTGCTATTAAAAGTCTTCTTGCAAGACGTGCTGTTAATTACAAACTGTCTCCTGATGCTAAGTTTGCTACATCTCCCATAAATATTAAGGATAAGGATTACGATTTCTCTTTGGATTTGTCACATATATCTATTGTTGAGAAAGAACCTTTTCGAGGTACTGAAAATGAAAGTGCTGTGCAACACGTGAATGAGCTTTCTACTTTGAGTAGTTTGTTTTCTGATGATATTAAGAAACGCAGTTACTTTATCACTAAAATTTTCCCTTTCTCATTAAAAGATGAGGCTAAAACTTGATTTAGTAATCTCTCTCCTGGATCTATTGATAGTCATATTGGTTTGGCTAATGTCTTCTTTCAGAATATCTTCTTGCTAGTGCTCAACATGCTGCCTTGCAGAGAACCTTTAACTTTAAACAAACGAAGGAGAGAAAATGCCTGAATCTTGGGCAAGGTTTTGTTCTTTAATTAGAGCTCGGCCTGGACACCAACTAGCCAAAAATGAACTTCTTGATATATTCTATAATGGACTAACTGTTGAATCTAGGACATACCTAGATAGTTGTGCTGGCTGTGTTTTCAGGAAAGAACTCCAGATGAAGCTGAGAAATTAATGGCTAAAATAAGTCAAAATCATGATGACTTGACTATACCCGAGCCGACCCCAATACCCACACCAAGGAAGAGAGGAATGTATGAACTAAATGATGAAGGAATGAGAGAGGCCAAGAAATCTCTTAAAGAGAAGGGTATTAAATCTGAAGATGTTAAGAATCTACCACCAATAGAAGAATTATGTAAGCTAATTCCTCACCCATCCACAGTTGAGGTACACTCTCTCCAACGTTTTGATGATAGAGGTATTCCTTATTCTAAACCCCTGATCAATGCTTAGATAAATTTGATAATTATATTGTTAAGCAGGATAATTTTAATATGAGAGTGCAGAATCATCTGATAGAAAATTCTCGAGCTATTAGTAATTTGCAAGATATTATGGAAAGAACTTCTAATGATGTTAAAATGCTTATTAAACATTTCCATATGGTTCAAACTCAAATAGATCAACTTGCTAAGGTACAAAAAGATTTGCTGGTGAATGCTTCTAGAGATAATTTTTTAGAGAGTACGCGAATGCGTACTGTCGTGGTGGGATCACGGCAGATGCCATGGGTATGGCTTAGTTGGGGCCGAATGGTCGTTGGGGGAATCCGGGGAGGGTTTATGCACTCAAGACGTGCACAAGCAAGAACATGCAAGAAACCACAAGAACATGAACAAGAAGCCAAGAAAGCCAAGAACACAAGACACCACGATGTACCCAGGTTCGGGGCCTTCGTGAGGAAGTAAAACCCCTACTCCTGCCTTCCTCTCTCAATATATCAGTGTGTTCTCAGGTACAAGGTGCTCCTCGAGCTGTATGATGCTCCCAAAGTGAGAGCTCTAGACGGAAGATGAAACTATGAAGGGGGAAATGAGCTAGGGTTTTCGCCGTCCTCCTCCCTGGAGGTAGAGATGCCGCATATATACACAGGCCGAAGTACATTTTTACCCCTGCCTACAACTGACAATGGCATGGCCAAAAGGTAGAAGACAAGCCTCTGCCTCCTGCCAGCTCAACGGCCGGACTGTCAGGCCAGCCAGGCCTAGCTTTCCTCTTCCGGTCATACTTCAGTAGCCTGCCGAGGTCTAGCCTGTAGACCTTTCCCGAAATAGCCGAGTCAGCTCCTAGGCCCCCGAGCTTCCGGGAAACCCGTGGACGGACCTCGCCGTCCTCTGAAGCCTCGGGCTACGAGCTCTGCGGCGCCCGTGACCTCTCTGACATGCCTCGATCCTTGCTGCCAACCTCGGATAACACTCCGGATCCTATACCTCGGTAGAGAATACCTTATTCCTGTGGTAGCTAGCTGACTGCCCCGAGGTTGATACCTCGGAGGATATACCTCGGGAATATACCTCGGACGTACACCTTACGTCGGATGACGCCTCCTGCGTCCTTGCTCAATCGTTACCTCGGACAGCTTACTACCTTAACCTTACATGTCTTGACCTCATCATTACCCTACCCGGGGGTAACCCCCCGACAGTAGTCCCCGAAGCTGATGTGGTCTTGCAGCCTCGGATGAAAGGCCGCACCAGGTTCAACCCGAAACCACATGCGCTACGATGTTTTGCAGGTTACCGAACCAATACTCCGAGAAATCCATCGGTCTGTTCCTCGGGCCATACTGCTTTTCCGAAGTATCCGCCGAGATCTCGGACGTCAACCCCTCGATTTCTGCATCTTTACTGACTTCGGTCAGAGAACACTGTTCACGTGTCCCATCCGTCACTTCCTGGTCCACGATAGTCAAAGCACTCGAGTGCTTTCCACCACGCGGCCCACGTCAGCGGAGGTTTCCCGCTTGCGCCGCTTCGCGCTCCAGTAACCGCGCCGCACGACGGTTTGCCTCCTGCAACCGATCCTGTGGCCTGCTCGTCCACCGCTATCTTCGTGCCACGTGGGCATTTGTGCACAAACGATCCCACTCGCCGCTCCGATAACCGCGCGGTAGTGCGCAGTTACCGCCCGCGGTTATAAATACGGGCCCAGGGCAGTGCTTCCCTCTTCTTCCTCATTCACTCGCCGTCTCGCCTCCATCGCAACCAGTGCTGCCGCTTCCAGTTGAGAAGAAACGCGTTCCCGCCGCCGCCGACGAGCAGCTCCTTCGTCGCCGCTGCGACCGCGTCACCGGCGCCGCCCTTCAGCACCTCATTTTCACGGTATGTACTCCCTTTCTTGATACCCTAGGCATTGCTCTAGGTTTCTTCCTCTTCGCGCTTTGGTTCTTCATATGTTCTTGAATAAAACTCTATTTACCCCTCCGGTAGATCTTACTCGCATACTTTTGGGTAGAAATGGTTTCATGCCTCGGATAGATGTTCGCCTAGCATAGATATGCCTCTATGCACATAAGATAGCCACCAAACTCCTCCTGAGTTAGCCAAATATTGTACTAGATTCCAGATTCCCTTTTTCCTTTGCTAAACTTCTGCGCATTCTCTGCAGATTGATTCTGCCGAGATGTCTCCTCCTGAGACTTCGGAACAAACCGAGGTTCCAGACCTCGAACTGGAGGTCGGAGAACGAGCCGGCTGGGAAGGTTCGGATGTAACTCCGGACGAAATCCAGTGGCTCAGGGCGACTCGGCGGATTCCCGCCGGGGTAGAGTGTCGCCTGCCAGAGGGCGAACTCGAGCCTCAAGTCAAGCAAGGGGAACGGGTGGTCTTCGTCGCGCACTTCCAGCGCGGCTTCGGACTGCCCGTTAGTGATTTCTTCCGGAGCTTCCTCGACAAGTTCGGACTCCAGGTTCATCACCTCCCCGCCAACGCCATCACCACTCTCTCCTGCATTGTTTCCTTCTCTGAGGGATACCTCGGCCTCGAAGCCACGGTAGACCTCTTTTCTCGCTACTTCCAACTCAAGCGGCAAGTGATCCCGGATCCAAAGAACAAGGATCTGCCCAAGCAATTAACCGCCTGCGGAGCTGCCACCATAGCTCCTCGCCGAAACTCCATCTTCCCACGTATCACTACTCCGGACACCGTTCGCAAGTGGCTCCGGACGTGGTTTTACGTGAAGAACTCCGGCGAAGAGGACCTCCTCAACCTGCCGGCGTTTAACCTCAGCCCTCCTACAGAACAGCTCAACTGGGACTACACTCCCCCTCACACCGGCGAACTCAAGTCCATCCATGGGTATATTGCGAAATGGCAGGACCCGGAAGACCCCGGGAACGACGGGAAAGTCCTGACGGCCGACGACCTGGCCTGCACATTCGTGAAGCGCAGGGTCTCCCCTCTTCAGGCGAGGTCTCACAAGATCTGCCACATGAGCGGTCTTTATGACCCCACCCGTCATACGCACGTTGCACTGGACAACGCCGCGGTAGCTCGGCGAGTCCGAGCTATCACCAAGTCCAAGATCTCTGACGCTTGGACATGGGGAAGGGAACCCCACTACCGGACCAATCCAGCGAAACAGGTACGCTATTCCGACGTTTTCTTCGATACTTCTTTACCACCGAGGTCTTGCTACCGACGTTCACCTTGACAATTTTTCTTCCTAACTCCTTTTCATATGTCTGCCATACAGCTGTTCGCCCGCCAGACCGCCGAGGATGGAGTCCATCCTGCGGACCACTTCGGCAAGGATCTCCCTGTCGAGGACCCACCATCCAACGTGGACCCTGACGACGAGGATTATATGCCCATTGCCTCGGCCCGCATCACCACCGCGGGTAAGCCTCAAGCACAAGCTTCAGTTCAAGAGATTTCGGATGACGAGGAGGGGTTCCTCGTCATGGAACCAATAAACGCGGTACCTCTCCCGCCTTCCTCACCTTCCGAACTTTACTCCAGCAACCAGCCGGAAACGCGCTGGTGCCGCAACTTCGGCCGCCGAACCATCCGCCACTGGAGCCTCCGGACCCACTGAGGCTCCGGTCAAGAGACGCCGGCTGAAGAAGTCCGGACTTCCTCCTCATGCCCGGGGGGCAAGAGGTTTCCTACCTCGGATGGGTAATGCTTTGCTTCTATAGCCAACAATGTTTGTTGCTTAAACATATTATCTCGGTATTAACACTTGACCTTCTCTTTTCGTTGCAGTGCCCCCATAGACGTGGATCAGGAGGTATCCTCCATGACTGCACCCGTTGGTGCCTCTGAAGCCACGACCACCCCGACGAACTCTCGCCCGGATCTCCACCGAGGTCTGGCCCGGCCTTGGGGAAATCTGCCCCCACCCGAGGTCAGACTTCTCCGCGTCCTCAAACGGATGCGGGATCAATCGCGCCAGAACTCCGGCTACCGCCTTGCCGGAGCCTCGACTCTCCCCCCGCAGCCAGACTGCCCGCAACCAACAGCAGCAACAGCAGAAGCATCAGCAGAAGCAACAGCCCAAGCAGCAGCCCCAAAAACCAGTTCGCCAGACTACCTTGCCGTTGGAGAAGGGCAAGGAGAAAGAAAAAGAGACGGTGAAGTCTAAGGTCACCCCCAAACCAACATCTGGGTCTGGCACCCTGACTATCTCTTCTCCCTCAAGGATGCAACCGAGGTCTCCTCCCCCGGCGACACGCCGAATTCCTCCATTCGCCGCACCCATTGATGAGACTGCCCCTCCGGCCGAAGAATATGCTCGGAGGGCATCTCTTATATTGGATAACCGGCCTGCTTCAAGCTCCGAGGCTACTTTGGCCTTGGAGGCCTCGGTTAGGGGCATCGAGCAGGGCGGACCGTGGGGATTTCCTCCTCTGCGCACTGATAGTGACCAGAGCCTCGGCTCCTTGGAACACTACAATGCAGACTGGAATTCTGCAGACATGGACGAGGTCTCTTCTGCCTCCTTGACCGCCCAAGGGGACGAGCATCCTGCGGGAGCAGCGCCTGCGCCCGACGCATGCTTGAAATGCAAACTTCTGCTTTGCTTGCTACTCGAGCTGTCAACGTAAGTTCCACTTTCTTTACTTTCATGCAGTATCTCCTCTAATATCCACCATCTCCAGTCCCCGAGATTCGAGGTAAACTATTGACGCTCCGCCGGAGTTAAAATTGTTTGGCTTGAATCTTAACTCTCCATTTTCATCCGACGTATCCAATCCATTTTATCTCACTTTAGCATGCACCTCGGGTACGAGTCCCCGAGACTCCTGTCGAGGCATACCCCGGCAACATTTTCCCAATGATTGACTCCGAGTCCCCGAGACTCTTGTCGAGGTATAGCCTTTCTAACCGAGCTATATTTTTCTTCCTTGCAGAATGCTATGAACGTCCGCACGGATATCTTTCATACCCTCTTGTTTGACCACAAGAAACTCCACGACGAGCACAAGGCCGTCCTTGCAGAAAAGAACTCTTTGGACGAGAAGCTGCAACAAGAGAAAGCCGAAGTAGCTCGTCTGGTAAAGGAGCTCAAGCGCATCACTGAGCTGCGGACGTCTGAAAAAGAGCAGCTGCAGGCGGAAAAGGCCAGTGTTGTCGAAACAGAGAAGAAACTTCGGGAGGATGCCGCCAAGGATCACGAGAATGCGCTCCAGTTAGCCGAGACCCGCGCCACCTCGGCCACCGAGGCTTATGAAGCCCTTCAAGCTTCGGTTAACCAGCTCCTCCCGACGCTGCAACATATCAACCAAGAAATGGACAGTAAGCTTCTTGCCCCCCTTAGCCTTGCTTTGTCCTCAACATTACTGGCTCTTTGCCGAACTGTTTCTTTCATTATTAACAGGCTATCCTTCTGCAGAGCACTTCACCTACACCCAAGTCTCGGCCCGCAATATCACTGCTCGGCACAGGAGAGGCGTAACGAGACGAACCCCGTCTGGACCGTTGAGGACCACATCGTGGCCATCAAGCTCGGATCCATCCCTTGAAACCATTGGGTCCGAACTCCTCGACGCAGGTCTGTCTGCTTTCCGAGCCTTATGGCCTCTTGCCGACGCTCCCAAACTACGCCCGAGCTCGCCGCCAAGCTTCGTGAAGCCGAACAAAGACTCCGAGAGTGGCGTTCATCTTCAGCTCGCGCTGGAGCTGATGCCGCTCTCAAATTCATCATGACTTGGTGCGAGAAGATCGACCTCGAAAAGATGGACACTCTTCGCCGAGGCTCGCCCTGGTCCTCGGACCCAATTCTCATCAAGCGCCGCGAAAAGATGGCTGCCTTCTTCGCTGGATATGCCAACACAAAGAACTTGAGCGAAGGAGACACCTACTCCGACGCCGAGGATTACGAGCCAGAAGACGAGGAATACGAAACAGAATCCGACGTCGAGGCCGAGCAAGGTGACGGCGGTGAAACCCGCGAAGCAGAAACCGAGGCTTCTCCACAACCTGATGCCGAGGTTACTGCCGACGTTGCCAGCACTTCCCAGGCTACCTCGGCTCCGGACGAAATCCCTGCTGCATCGGCTGCTGCCGACGTAATTCCTGATGCCTCGACCTGAACTTATGCTTGGCCAAAAAACTTCATTAAATCCCCGGTATGCCGGGACGCAGATGTAATCAAACTTAAGTAGTTCCTTTGCTACCTCTATTACTATTATGCTCATTCGAACCATGCTTTTCTAAGCTTTATGTCGAATCCTTTTGAATGATTGCTCGAGTTTACTTTCGTGTTTACTATATTTGGCATTCTTTGCTCTTGTCTGCCATTCTGGCGTTCGACAGTCGAGTCACAAGATTGTTGTTCATAGCATACAGTACTTGGTAAATTCCGAGGTATGTTTCAAAGTCATCCGACATAAAAAAGAAGTAAAAACAGGGGTTAGTAAACGACATATGCCGAACTGTCTTTTTGGACCGAGTCCCCGAGTTCATTTTCATGTTTCCCATGTTCTTTCGTCTTTGCTCTTGACTGCCATGCTGGCGTTCGTCAGTCGAGTCACAAGATTAGTTACATAGCATACAGTACTTGAAGTTTGAGACGAGGTTCAAAATAGCTCGGCATACGAACGAAGAAAGAGTACAAAAAAGAAACATGCAATCATAAGAGCGAGGCAGTCCCCGAGCTCACTCTCGAGGTGCCGAGTTTTATTTAAAGATCAGCCGAGGTACATACATTACTTCCTTCAACAGTAGAAGGGTCGGAGTAGAGCTACATTCCATGGACGCTGAAGCTCCAAATCGGGTCTGTCCAGCCCATCTCCCCTTGGTTCCTGTGCATCTATAAGATAGTATGAATCATTGTGCAGAGCTCGGCTCACAATGTACGGTCCCTCCCATGGAGGTGACAACTTGTGCCGCCTTTACTGCGCTGCACAAGCCTCAGCACTAGGTCTCCTTCATTAAACTTTCGGGGTTTTACATGCCGGCTTTGATAGCGTCGGAGACCCTGCTGATATATTGCTGACCGAGATAAGGCCAATTCTCTTGCTTCCTCAAGCAATCTACAGCATCTTCCCGAGCTTCTTTAGCCTCGGCTTCTGTGTACATTGCCACTCTGGGCGCATCATATTCAATGTCGGTTGGCAGCATTGCCTCGGCCCCATAGACCATGAAAAATGGCGTATAGCCAGTTGATCTGTTCGGTGTGGTCCTTAGACCCCACAGAACTGCTGGTATCTCATCGATCCAACACCCCGGTGTTTTCAACAGTGGTTCTACTAGCCGAGCTTTGATTCCGGCCAATACCAATGCATTTGACCTTTCTACTTGCCCATTAGCCTGTGGATGAGCCACCGAGGCTACATCAAGTCGAATTCCCTTACTCATGCAGAACCGAGCAAACTCTCCGACAGCAAAGTTCGTGCCGTTGTCTGTAATGATACTATGAGGATATCCATATCTCAGGATTATTTCCTTCAAAAAGGTCACTGCCGTATGACCATCCACCTTTCGGATTGGCTTCACCTCGATCCACTTAGTGAATTTGTCCACCATCACCAGTATGTGAGTCATATTGCCTCGGGCTGGCTTGAATTCTCCCACCATGTCCAGACACCAAACTGCAAAGGGCCACGTGATAGGAATGGTTTGAGCGCCGAAGCTGGCATGTGCTGCTGCTTGGCGAACCTTTGGCACCCTTCACATTTCCGAACTATATCTTCTGCATCGGCATTGGCGGTGGGCCAATAGAACCCGTGCCGGAACACCTTGGCCACCAGAGCTCTTGTGCTGCAATGATGTCCACATTCTCCTTGGTGGATCTCTAAAAGCATCTCCTTGCCTTCAGCTGGTTCGACACACCTGCAACACCTCGGTCACACTTCTCTTGTATAGCTCCTTGTTGATGATGGTGTATCCCTTAGCTCTCCTCTGGATTCTCCTTGCCTCGGTTGTATCACTTGGCAAACTTCCATCGGCTATGAAGTTCATGATCTGCTCCGCCCATTCCGGCACTGGATGCAGAGGAAAAAGCCTCTCATCTATCTCCATTGGTTCGGTCGCCATGATCTCCTTCATGATTTCCTCCACCATTGCTCGGCCAGTCCCCGAGTGTTGGTGCGAAGTCCCCGGGTCAGACCCGAAGTTCCCATCATCTACTCCATAGGAAAAGCTCCATCAGTCCTCGGATACTGCGAAGCAGTCCCCGAGTCCGGCCAAACGCATCCGACGTCTACCTCCATAGGAATAGGCTCAGACTCCGAACTTGGCGGTAAGAAAATTGACTCGGAGTCAGGGAGGGCTTGATTGAAGGAGTTCTCAAATGGTTCAGTGCTATCCCCGGTGGCACCGGTTCTTTGGATGAACCGAGCTTGACAATACGTCGGCGGCTTCATTCTCCCCCGAGGTATGTGCTTGTACTCACATCCTTCGAAGAACCCAGACACCTTTTGCACATGAAACCGATACAACTCCATGTTCGCATCCAATGCATCCCAAGTGCCGGTGGATTGATGCACCACCAAAGCTGAATCGCCGAAGCATTCTATACGCCGGACACCTATCTCCTTTGCCACCTTGAGCCCATGGATCAGGGCCTCATACTCCGCCACGTTGTTCGACGCCGAGAAATGGATTTGCAGCACATACTTCAACTGGTCTTGCTTCGGCGAGGTTAGGACTATGCCGGCACCTAATCCGACCTTGGTCTTGGACCCATCAAAGTGCATCTTCCAATAATTATAGTCCGGCAAGGGCGGCTCATATTGCATCTCGGCCCAATCGCATAAAAAGTCCGGTAGCGCCTGCGACTTGATTGCATCTCGCCTTTCATAATGCGGAGTATATGGAGATACCTCGATCGCCCATTTGGCAACTCGCCCAGTTGCGTCCTTGCATCCGATGATCTCCGAGATTGGAGCATCACATACCACCGTCATGGGATGCTCTTGGAAGTAATGCTTCAGTTTCTTAACCGCCAGGTATACTCCGTACGTCATCTTCTGGTAGTGGGGGTAGTTTTGCTTCGACGTGGATATCACCTCGCTCAGGTAGTAGATTGGTCTCTGCACCGATTTGCCTCCTTCGTCTCGCTCCACCACCACTGCAACACACGACCCGGTTTGTAGCCGCAATGTATATCAACATCGGTTCATTCTGCAAAGGGGACGCCAACACCGGAGCAGTGGACAACATCTTCTTCAGCTCATTGAACGCCGCGTCCGCCTGCGGGGTCCAAGTGAAACTGGTACTTTTCTTCATAAGTTGATACAATGGTAAGGCTTTTTCTCCTAGCCGACTTACAAACCGACTTAAAGATGCAAGGCATCCCGTGAACTTCTGCACATCTTTTAAACAGTTCGGCAACTTCATTCTTTCGATCTCGGATCTTAGCCGGGTTAACTCTATACCTCGGCTGATACGAGGAAACCGAGCAATTTTCCAGCCGGGACACCAAAGGTGCACTTGTCCGGGTTAAGTTTCAACCGATACTTTCTTAAGTTTGCAAATGTCTCTTCGAGGTCTTCGATGAGAGTATGCTTCTTTTTAGTTTTGATAACAATGTCATCGACATACACTTGCACATTCTTGCCCATTTGAGAGTGTAAGCACTTCTGCATACACCTTTGATAAGTTGCCCCGGCATTTCTCAAACCGAAACACATGACACGATAGCAATACGCCCCGTACGGGGTAATAAAGGCAGTCTTTATTTGATCATCAGTGTTCAGTGGGATCTGGTGAAAACCAGAATATGCATCAATAAAAGACAACAGCTCACATCCAGCCGTAGAATCGATCACTTGATCAATCCGAGGTAAAGGAAAGGGATCCTTCGGGCACGCCTTGTTCAGGTTGGTGAAGTCAATGCACATGCGCCACACCTTGACTATCGCCGGTTCGTCCTTCTTTTTCTCCACGAGGACTGGATTAGATATCCAGTCCGGATGCAGCACTTCCATGATGAAGCCTGCAGCCAGTAACTTCGCCATTCTTCGAGTACCACCTTTCTTCGGTCATCTGAGAGCCGCCGCGTCGGTTGACGCACTGGTTTCACCTCTGGCCGAACAAACAAAGAGTGCTCTGCCAACTCCCTCGGAACACCTGGCAGGTCTTTAGCCGACCATGCAAAAATGTCCCGATTCTCACGGAGGAAGTGACAGAGCGCGCTTTCCTATTTCTCGTCCATGCCAGCACCAATGATGGCGAAACGCTCCGGGTTCTCCGAGTCCAGCGGGATTTTCTTGGTCTCCTTGGGCACCTCGAATGAAGCGCTCATGTCCGGAGTAATTAGTCCGGACATGCCGAGCTGAGTAGACTGCGCCATTGCCACCACCTTCTGAAGTTGCTTCTTCTCCGCCGCGATCACCAAGGACTCGGCTAAACTGATCCCGCCGAGGCACATTGCATAGCCTTCTTGTAGTCACCAGAAATGGTTATTATTCCCTTGGGCCCCGGCATTTTCATCTTTAGGTAGGCCACATGAGTGGAGATCATGAACTTGGCCAAGGCTGGCCTTCCCAGCAAGGCATGGTAAGGGCTCTGCAAGTCCACAACCTCGAACTCAAGACTTTCAACTCGGCTGTTATCTCGGGTACCAAAACCCACGTCGACCCAAATCTTTCCCATAGGTGCACAAGAGACCCCGGGCACAATACCGTGAAATGTACAGCTGCTAGGCTGCAACTGGTTCGGTGAGTATCCCAGCTTGACCATTGTGTCTCGGTACATGATATTTATGGCACTCCCATTGTCCACCAAGACTCGGGTGAATCTCACATTGTTGGTCGGCCCACAAACGTCGGATCCACCACCAGTGCATAGTTTCCAGGGCTCGGCATGATCCGAGGTGTATCTTGCCTGCTCCAAGTGATCTCTTGCTCGGACCAATTCATGTATTTCACCACTGCTGGAGTTACTGCATTCACCTCCTTGGCACGCCTCAGCATACTCTTCTTATCAGTTGACTCAGTCACAAACACCACGTAACTCTGATGTACTTCCCTATAATCATTACCGGGGTTCTCATACCTCTGATTCTCAAAGGACCACGTTTGGCTTTGGCCGGCACCACCGTTGTTGTTGTTGCCCTGGGCACTCACTGCATTCACCGGTTTCGCCTGCACCATCTTCTGGTTTTGGGCCGCATGCACCGGGGTTGAATTTGCTCCGGTTAAGCTCTGATTCTGCGCCGCTATGGTCGGCTTATGCTGCTGCTGCGCGTTCGGATATTGAGGTCTACGCCATTGGTTCGGTGGCCCACTCCGGTTTGTCCCAGCTTTCGCCCCTTCTGCAGCGGTTCGGTGATGAAAACTACACTGCAGAGTGGTATGGTTGGGTGTTTTGCCATTCCTGCCATGATAGATACATGGCCCATTCACCAATGACTCGTAAGTCACAGGTGGTCCGGCCTCCTGCCACTGCTTCGCACCACCTCCCTGATTCTGGTTCTGGTTCGGAGTCCACGCCTGACCCTCAGTCTTCGGTTTCTGGGCGCCTCCAGGTCCGGACTGACTTGGGTTTACAGCATTGACTTGGAAATCTGGTTCTCTCCTCTTTTGCCCGAACTCTTGACGGTTATCAAACCTCGGTCCGTTGTTGCGATTGTTCATCGGATTCCTCCTGTTCCGGGCATTCCCATCCATCAGAGGCTGCATCGGATCGCCAAGGGCATAGGAATCAGCTATCCGAATCGTCTCGGCCAGAGTCTTTGGCATATCTCTCTGGAGCCTCTGCCACAACATGCTACCATACCGACATCCATCAGCAAACCACGCTATAGCCTGTGCTTCGATAACTCCTCACAGGAGTTCCGAACATTGCTCCACCGAGTCAAGAATTCTCGGTCAGTCTCATTGTCCTCCTGCTTGCACGCCTGCAAAAGCTGAGGTCGGTTTGGCCTCTTGTAAGTGCTGGCGAAGTTGCTATTGAATGCCTCCTCTAAATCCAGCCAGCAATTGATGCTATTCTCCGGCAAATTGTTCAGCCAGATCCGAGCAGGACCTTCCAACATGTGCGGGAGATACCGGACCGCCCATCGGCGATTGCCCCCCGCAATGTATACTGCTGAAACATAATCAGCTAGCCAATCTTGCGGCTTGGTGCTCCCATTGTACGGCCTGGTACTCCGACCCAACTGAAACTGAGACACTGGTGGAGGTGGTTCCTTCATGATCCGAGGTCCAAAACACGCCGGACCAGGAGGGCCTTCCTCTTCCAACTTCTCGGACATGTAAATCCGATCTAGCTTGTATCGCGCGTCACCTGTAGGCAACGTCCGAGCTCCGATACGCTCTCCCAATGCACCATCCACTCTATAGAATCCAGCCCGCTCCATGGCTGAATTTCCATCATCATATCGGTCGCCACCTCGACCGACGCTCTTCGGCTGCGGAACATACTCCGGCTCTTGCTGATACTGCTCCTGCGGCCGGGGTTGCTGCTGATGCCTCGGGGGCTGAGGTGGTTTACCTCGGCCAGCCGACGCTGCTTGCCCACCGTTCTGATTTCCCTGAGCTGAACGGCCTTTAGCTCGGCTTGCATCACCTGGGCCGGGGTCTCCATTGGCTCGGCTAGCGTCACCGACCTTTTGCTTTCCAGCTAACACCGGATCGTACACTTGCAGCTGCATCTCCTTGTTCCGACCTGAAGTGACACTCCGGGCACGATCGGCTCCTCCGACGTGTGGAGACGAGGCTTGCCCCTTGGACCCCTGGCTAACTGGCCTAATCGAATGGACCGCCTGCGAACCGCCAAGCCCGGCCTTGCGGAGGGCTTCATTTTGCTTGCTGGCCACATGCACTAACTCATTGAGCCGCTTCTGCTGCTCACGCCATGCATCTCCGGTCAACTCCGATAGCCCGGCCCTTACTGCTTCGGCTGCTCTAAGGTTCTTGGCTGGTGAACTATACACCGGCCTACCAGTAGCCGACCTGCTACTTGTTGCCTTACTCGAGCCGAGACTGCAGCCCTAACCATCTCCTCATAGAGGTCCTTGCCTCGGTTGAACAGAGCAGCTTTCTTACGCCGCACAACCGGAGTAAAACCATCCTCTATACCATGTGCAGCATTGTACTCCTTCTGCTCCATATCGAACTGCTGCTTAGCCTCGGCCAGCAACCGAGCTTCTCTCATCACTCTCTGGCGCTCTGCCTCTAACCCGGCCACCGTATGCTCCACACTTGCCTCTACTGCGAGTGGCCGAGCTAACCTATCAACGATAGATTCTAAGGGAAATTCTTCCCTTGGCATGCCCAACTGCTCATTCTGACTAGGTTTCTCGTACGGAAACTTCGCCGCCCGACCTGATTTCTCAGGCAGCGCGGTTGGCGTCGCCTCCACCTCGGCTAGCGCGACTTTGCCAGCATCTGCCTTGCTAGCTGCAGGCTGGTACCAGCCACCATCACCTCCACACACCTCGGAGGGCGAGTAACACGTTGGCCCAAAGCCGCCAGGAGTGGAGTTTCGTCGTCCACGAGCACCTGCTCCGGGTACTCGCGAACCACCTCGACAGCAACGTATGTGGGGAACTGCCGAGCATCATGAGGAAACCATCGGTGGGGAAAGGCTTGCCGGCGAAGCACCCCGCATTGTCACTCACAAAGGCAAACTCGCCGATCTTGGCAACAAGGCCAGAAAGAACACACTCAGAGGAGCCCGTCCGGATGGAAACTCCACCCAACGCCTCAATCTGCCCCACGGTGGGCGCCAACTGTCGTGGTGGGATCACGGCAGATGCCATGGGTATGGCTTAGTTGGGGCCGAATGGTCGTTGGGGGAATCCGGGGAGGGTTTATGCACTCAAGACGTGCACAAGCAAGAACATGCAAGAAACCACAAGAACATGAACAAGAAGCCAAGAAAGCCAAGAACACAAAAGACACCACGATGTACCCAGGTTCGGGGCCTTCGTGAGGAAGTAAAACCCCTACTCCTGCCTTTCCTCTCTCAATATATCAGTGTGTTCTCAGGTACAAGGTGCTCCTCGAGCTGTATGATGCTCCAAGTGAGAGCTCTAGAGAAGATGAAACTATGAAGGGGGAAATGAGCTAGGGTTTTCGCCGTCCTCCTCCCTGGAGGTAGAGATGCCGCATATATACACAGGCCGAAGTACATTTTTACCCCTGCCTACAACTGACAATGGCATGGCCAAAAGGTAGAAGACAAGCCTCTGCCTCCTGCCAGCTCAACGGCCGGACTGTCAGGCCAGCCAGGCCTAGCTTTCCTCTTCCGGTCATACTTCAGTAGCCTGCCGAGGTCTAGCCTGTAGACCTTTCCCGAAATAGCCGAGTCAGCTCCTAGGCCCCCGAGCTTCCGGGAAACCCGTGGACGGACCTCGCCGTCCTCTGAAGCCTCGGGCTACGAGCTCTGCGGCGCCCGTGACCTCTCTGACATGCCTCGATCCTTGCTGCCAACCTCGGATAACACTCCGGATCCTATACCTCGGTAGAGAATACCTTATTCCTGTGGTAGCTAGCTGACTGCCCCGAGGTTGATACCTCGGAGGATATACCTCGGAAATACCTCGGACGTACACCTTACGTCGGATGACGCCTCCTGCGTCCTTGCTCAATCGTTACCTCGGACAGCTTACTACCTTAACCTTACATGTCTTGACCTCATCATTACCCTACCCGGGGGTAACCCCCCGACATGTACCATACTTTTATAGAAGGTAGAAGTGTTTTACATGCCATATCATTCTCGCGTACAAGAAAGACAGTGGCAGAGAGAAGAAACTCCTTTATATCCGAAAAAAGAGAGAAAGGCTAAAATCTCGTCATTATTTGGCCTCCAGTTACTGCTCGCCTAGTGATCATCAGCATCTCGACCTCGTCGGCCACGAGCCCAGCAACCCTATCCGCCGTGAATTGCAGATGCGTATTGTGGAACACTCACTCATTCCTCTGCTTCCACAGGAACCAGACACCAGTGCAGATCCAGGTATCTAGTTCCCTCTGTTTCCTACTGCTTCTCCCAGTTCGTTGCGCGCTCCACCAGGTCTCCAGATCGTCTTCGGCTGCAGGCGCCGCCGCCGCCGCCGGTGGGAGCTTCGGTAGGCATCGGTGCCAGAACTCTCGCGCATGGACACATTGAACCAGTATGTGCTCCGCCGTGTCCTTATCCTGGAGACAGGTGAAGTAGGGTGATGTGGTGGCTGCAGACCATGGCGATGCCGCGGTCAGAGGTCCAGATCCTATGCTGGATCGCAAGCCAGGTAAAGATTTTCCCCTTCGGTATCGCCCAGCTCCGCCAGATCGGCTCCGCCATCTAAAATCTGATCCCCCCTTGTATCAACATCCTGTAGGTTGAGCTGACGGTGAGCATCCCAGACGTAGACCACGGCCAGCGGAAGGTGTCCTCCCCAACATTCCTCGCCACCCCTGTGACGGCAATCCAGAGGCGCATGCATTCCAGCGCAGCCTCACTCTGAAACTCACCGGCCACATCGGAGATCCACCTGTTTCTGTCCAACGCTTGCTGGGCAGTCCTGTAGTTCCGTGTCCTGGTGCTGACCATCGCCGTCAGCGACGGTGCCAGCTCCGCCGCTGACCGACCGTTGATCGAGCGGTCTCTCCAAAAGAGCACCTGAGCGCCATCTCCGACAGATATCTGCACCAGGCTGTCGAAAACCTCCCTGGCATCAGAGTCACGCAACATCGACAGTCCCTGCCATGGTCGATTGAGGTCAGTTCTTCGCAACCACTCCGAACGCACCCGAAGTGCAATACCTTGCAACCGCATATCCTTAACTCCCAGACCGCCAAACTCAAAAGGTTTACAGATTTTGTGCCAAGCTACCAAGCATTGTCCCCCATTGGCCCTCTCCTTGGCAGCCCAAAAGAAACCTCGTATGTTTTCTCAAGTTCTTCAAGTAGCCAACTGGTGCTTCCGAGACTAGTAGGTGGTGTACAGGCCTGGCTGCCAACACGTCTTGACGAGCACGAGACGCCCAGGCCTCGCAATAAGGCCACGCTGCCAGGGCGGTACCAGGTTGGTTGCAGTGTCCAACATTGGCTGCCTGATGACGTGAAACACACGTTCGTTGGGAGACCCCAAGAGGAAGGTATGATGTAGTCAGCAGCAAGTTTTCCCTCAGAAAGAAACCAAGGTTATCGAACCAGTAGGAGCAGCAACTCTTCAGAAGGTTGTCAACGGCGCCAGAAAAATAGTTGTCGCAGGGAGTCTGGACTGTTGACGTGGAATCTGCACACAATACAATCAAACTACTTTGCCCCAACGAAACAGTGAGGTTGTCAATCTCACTGGCTTGCTGAAAATAAAGGATTAAACGTATGGTGTGGAAAATGAGTATTAAATTGCAGAGAATGAAAAAGGAACAGTTTGCAGTTTGTGGTTGTTTAATCAGTGTAAAAGAATGGACCGGGGTCCACAGTTTACTAGTGGTGTCTCTCCATAAAGATAACTAACATGTTGGGTGAACAAATTACAGTTGGGCAATTGACGAATAGTGAGCGCATGACAATGCATATACATGACATGTTGACTACTATGATATTTAATTGGGCATTACGACATAATACATAGATCGTTATCCAACAGCATCTATGACTAATAATCCACCGCCAGGTTGTCATCCGAGTCCCCCGTTGGTATTAAGTTGCAAGCAACGGATAATTGCATTAAGTAAAGTGCGTAATGTAAACAAACACATATGCCCGTGGACATAGCATCGTTAGGTTATCCCTAGTGGCAACAACACATCCACAACCTTAGAACTTTCTGTCACTGTCCAAGTTAAACGGAGACATGAACCCACTATCTAGCATAAATACTCTCTCTTGGAGTTACAAGCATCTACTTGGCCAAAGCATCTACGAGTAACGGAAAGCATGCAAGATCTTAAATAACATATAAGATAGATTGATAATCAACTTGACATAATATTCAATATTCATCGGATCCCAGCAAACACAACATGTAGCATTACAATAATATGATCTTGATCATGTAGGGCATCTCACAAGATCTAAACATGATGGCACAAAGTGGACAGACAAACCATCTAGCTACTGCTATGGACCCGTAGACCAAGGATGAACTACTCACGCATCACTCCGGAGGCAGGCATGGCGATGTAGAAGCCTCCGGTGATGATTCCCCTCTCTGGCAGGGTGACGGTAAGAGGTTGTGAACCCTCCCAAGCTAGGGTTGATGACGGCGGAGTTTCTGGATCTTTTCGTGGATATTTGCTCAGGTACTTAGGTTTTTCGCGTCGGGGTAATAAGTAGGCGAATGGGCGGCGGCTGCGACCCCCGAGGGGCCCACACCACCCCAGGGCGCGGCAGAAGGAGGCCCGCGCCCTGGGTGCGTGTGGCCTCCTGGTGGCCCTCCTCTGCAGCTCCTTCGCTCCGTCAGGCGTGTTCTGGAAAAATAGGCACCCCCGTGTAGTTTCGTCCAATTCCGAGAATATTTCCAGACTAGCTTTTCTGGAATACAAAAACAGCAAAAACAGGAACTGGCATTCGGCATCTTGTTAATAGGTTTGTCCCAAAAAATGTATAAAAGTGATATAAAGTAGATGCAAAACATGTAGCAATTGGTATAAAAACACACATGGAACATCAAAATTATAGATACGTTTGAGATGTATCAGCATCCCCAAGCTTAGTTCCTACTCGTCCTCGAGTAGGTAAACGATAAAACACAAGATAATTTTTTAGGTGACGTGCTACTATCATAATCTTGATCATATAATATTGCAAGGCACATGTAAATGAATGAAGTGATCCAAGTCAATGGTCTATAATTTGCTACAAATAGATAATGAGTAAACAATGAATCACACAAGCTAAACGTTTTCATGAATAGTACTTTCGAGACAAGCATCAAACAGTTTTGCATAAGTGTTAACTCATAAAGCAATAGTTTCTAACAAAAGGTATTTGTCGAGAAATGACTCCCACGAACAGGGATAGTCAAGCTCACGAAGAGAGTTCGTGTAAGGGGCTGAACACGTTGGTCAAACAACCCTCCACCTGCACGGCGACGGTTCTCGTCGAGCAAGTGGAGGGACATCACGACAGAGATGAACACCAGCCCGTACCCAGGTTCACGGCCCTCGTGTGGAGGTAATACCGCTACTCCTGCTTGTCTAATTGCACTGCTTGTAGAGGTTACAGTACAATGAGCTTGCCGAGGGCTCTCTTTTGGCAATGGAGTATACAAGGAAGGGAAACGGAGGTCTTCTTCCTTGCGCGTAAGTGGTTATGCTGGAATGAGAACGCGATCCTTTGCTACGGTGCTGCTCGTCCTCCTTTTATAGGCGCCCCGTGCTCCCTTCCTGTGCTTGCACTATGGTAGGGCTGTCACGTGGCGGCAGAAGGTAGAGCGTGGTGCACCGCAGCCGGTTGTCCATGGACGCGGTCCATGGCCGTAAAGCTAACTCCTGCAGCAGAGTAACCACCGTCCATGCAGGACGGCCAGCTGGGGCCGCAGAGGAAACGTGCACTAGTAGAAACAGAGGCATTGGTGCGGCTCTTTAGTACCGGTTGCAACAAAACCCGGTACTAAATGGGGCATTAGTTCCGGTTTGTATGACAAACCGGGACAAAGTTCCCTCCTTTTTATCTTTTATCTTCTGTGCCTCTGGGCGAGGACCTTTAGTCCCGGTTTGTAATACAACCGGGACTAAAAGTCATCTATATCTTCCACCCGGCCCGGCCAGCTCCATTTTGAAGCAACTCGACCCCAACTCCATTTTTCCTCTCTCCAAGCTCCAGGTCACCCATTTTTTCTCCAACATTTGTCAAGTTTGGTGGCACCATATACAAGGGTTAGCAACTTCTTCATCTTCTCTTCCGGCATTTCAAGTTTAGCTCATTTTCGTGCAAGTTTAGCAAGTTTGATTTAGGTTGTGCTTGCAAGGTGTTTGATGAAATGCCTAAGTTAGGGATTTCATTTGTTTTATATGCATTGTGAGCTTAAATTGAAGTATAATTTGTGGTTTTATGTAGTGTCTTCCCGTCACCTGATCCTCACCGCCGTCGATTGCCCGCGCCGCTCCGTCGCCGACACCACCTCGGTGAGCCTCTTTTTTTATCTTTTATAAAAAAATGTTAGTTATATGATTTATATGCATAATATTTATTGTATAATTTTCTTATGTTTTTATATATATAGTGTCATGGTTTTGATATCCGTCCCCGTCGGCCCTCGTCCTGTCTATGATTCGGATGTGGTATATCTTTTAGCTATTTGTTTTGTTTCGTGTTTATAACAATCATGCCGACAAACTTAACGTACATATATTTTTATTTAGGAGGTAGTTGAACCGGAATTTGCGGTCGACCCTATTGTCGAGTATTTTAAAAAAGAAAACGACAAATTGAGAGCAAAATTGAAAATAAGTGAAGATCTTCGTCTCCAATGCCTAGACGAGAAGATGGAATTGGGCTGGAAGATTGCCGACATCGATGATACTCACGGGCTCGAGCTTGCCGACGTCGTCGCTAGTTACGAGAGGAAGATGGATGCAATGCGCGTGAAGCTTAAAAAGATTAGAAAATATGCCATTAGTCAAGAGGCTTGGTATCATTATGATGTTGGTTCAATAGTTACATTGGTTGCGATTCTGATCGCATTTGTTGTTGGATTTAAATTCTTTAGATAGTTGTATGTTAGTTCTATTGATGTATGTTTCGTGAGAACTATGTATTACATTTGAGCACAACTCTACTTTGTTTTTAATGTGATGAACTTGTATTAATTAATTTGCTCACGTATCTCTTATTTAGCTCGTGTAATGGTTTTTGATGTATTTATGTAATGCAGATGAGCCGAGAATGGATGTACGGTGATCGACGCTTACCCGAGTTTATTGATGGCATGCATCGTTTTCTCGATGTGGTTAAGTTAAACAAGCTGAAGAATGGTTTTATGATTTGTCCATGTGATAAATGTCGGAATAACAGGAATTACCCGAGTGTAAGAACAATACACTCCACTTGTATCGAGAAGGCTTCATGCCCAATTATTTTTGTTGGACCAAGCACGGAGAAAGAGGGGTTATAATGGAAAACCCTGAAGAAGAGGATGATGACAACTATCCCGTGTTCTCTGATGAACACGGTGATACTACAATGGAGGAAGAGCATGAGGTCATTGTTGATCAGTCCGACGATGATGATCTTCGTCAGGTCATTCGTGATGAACAGATGAACTGCGTAACTAAAAACGAGTGGTCGAAGCTGGAGCAAATGTTAGAGGATCACAAAAAACCGTTGTACCCAAATTGTGAAGATGGCCAGAAAAAGCTAGGTACCACCCTGGAATTGCTGCAGTGGAAGGCAAAGAATGGAATATCTGACAAGGCATTTCAAGAGTTGCTACAAATATTTAAGAAGAATCTTCCGAGGAATAATGAAATGCCCACAACACGTACGAAGCAAAGAAGATTGTCTGCCCTCTAGGATTAGAGGTACAAAAGATACATGCATGCATCAATGACTGCATCCTCTACCGCGGCGAGAAGTACGAGAATTTGAATGCATGCCCGATATGCGGTGCATTGCGGTTATAAGATCGCGCGAGATGACCCAGGTGATGTTGAGGGCGAGCCGAGCCCCAGGAAGAGGGTTCCCGCGAAGGTGATGTGGTATGCTCCTATAATACCACGGTTGAAATGTTTGTTCCGAAATAAATAGCATGCCAAGTTGTTGCGATGGCACAAAGAAGACCGTAAGGAAGACGAGATGCTCAGACACCCCGCTAATGGGTCTCAGTGGAGAAAAATCGACAGTGCGTTTGGGGATTTTGCAGCTGACGCAAGGAACTTACGGTTTGGTCTAAGTACAGATGGCTTGAATCCGTTTGGGGAGCAGAGCAGCAGTCATAGCACATGGCCCGTGACTCTATGTATCTATAACCTTCCTCCTTGGTTGTGCATGAAACAAAAGTATATTATGATGCCAGTGCTTATCCAAGGACCGAAACAACCCGGCAACGACATTGATGTGTATCTGAGGCCATTAGTTGACGAACTTTTACAGTTATGGTCTGACGAAGGTGTACGTGTGTGGGATGAGTACAAACAAGAGGAGTTTCCCCTACGAGCGTTGCTGTTTGTAACCATCAATGATTGGCCTGCTCTTAGTAACATTTCAGGATAGTCGAACAAGGGATACAAAGCATGCACGCACTGTTTAGATAAGACTGACAGTGCATATATAGGTAAGAAGATTGTGTACATGGGGCATCGTCAGTTTCTTCCAGGCAGGCATCACGTAAGAAACGGAGGCAAGCACTTCAAAGGTTTGGCAGATAACCGGACGAAGCCTACACGCCGTGATGGTGATGTTGTATATGGCATGGTCAAGGATTTGGAAGTAATATTTGGAAAGGGTCCTGGCAGTCTAAATGTTCCGAAAGACGTAAACAAGCGCGTACCCTTGTGGAAAAAGAAATCTATATTTTGGGATTTACCCTATTGGGAAATCCTAGAGGTTCGCTCTGCAATCGACGTGATGCACGTGACGAAAAATCTTTGCGTGAACCTGCTAAACTTCTTAGGCATGTATGGGAAGACGAAAGATACAGCGGCTGCACGGCAGGACCAGCAAAGTACGCACCACGGAACAGACAACCTGAATTCAGAGAAGTATGAAGGTACTTCCAGCTACGCTCTTACCAAAGCAGAGAAGGAGATCTTTTTCCAAGTCCTTAGCAGTATCAAGGTCCCGTCTGGCTACTCGTCGAATATAAAGGGAATAATAAACATGGCAGAGAAAAAGTTCCAAAACCTGAAGTCTCATGACTGCCACGTGATTATGACACAATTACTTCCGGTTGCATTGAGGGGGCTTCTACCGGAAAACGTTCGAGTACCCATTGTGAAGCTATGTGCATTCCTGAATGCAATTTCTCAGAAGGTAATCGATCCAGCAACTCTACCAAGTTTACAGACGGGTGTGGTCCAATGTTGTTAGCTTTGAGTTGGTGTTTCCACCGGCCTTCTTCAATATTATGACGCACCTCATAGTTCACCTAGTCGAAGAGATTTCCATTCTCGGTCCTGTATTTCTACACAACATGTTCCCCTTTGAGAGTTCATGGAGTATTAAAGAAATACGTTCATAACCGTGCTAGGCCTGAAGGAAGCATGTCCAAGGGCTATGGAACAGAGGAGGTCATTGATTATGTGTTGACTTTCTTCCAGATCTTAACCCCATCGTGTTCCTCAATCGCGCCATGAGGGGAGACTGCGTGGAAAATGCACGATAGGAAAGAAAGCAACAAGAAGTATGGACGGGCATTCTTTCACTCGAGCACACTACACAGTTCTACAAAATTCCAGATTGGTGGCTCCGTATATCATGGAACACATGGATATTTTACGCTCAAAATACCCAAAGAAGCCTGACTTCTGGATTAAAGGAAAACACGAGGATACTTTCGGCAGTTGGTTTGCATACACATCTCATTAATGACAACACTGTTGGACACGAGCTATATTTGTTGGCCATGACACCATCTTCGACTATATTGACTTTCCAAGGGTACGAGATAAATGGGAATACATTTTACACGGAAACCCAAGACAAAAAGAGCACTAACCAAAACAGTGGTGTCCGCTTTGATGCAACAAACGACGATGGAACAAAGGACACATATTGGTTGCATACAACAGATATGGGAACTTGACTATGGACCTTCTTTTAAGATCCCTTTGTTTCAGTGCAAATGGGTTAACCTGTCATGCGGGGTAGAGATAGACAAGCGGTACGGAATGACTACAGTGGACCTCAAAAATCTTGCGTACAAAACTGAGCCATTTGTCCTAGCCAATGATGTGGCTCAGGTTTTCTATGTGAAGGACATGTCTTCCAGACCGAAAAAAAGAAAAGATAAGCAAGCCGGTACATCATACAATGAGCCAAAGCGCCACATAGTTCTTTCAGGAAAAAGAACATCGTGGGAGTGGAGGACAAGACAGACATGTCAGAAGATTACAATAAGTTTCCTGAAATTTCCGCCCTTCAAAGTGAAAACTGACCCGAGCATCCTGTTAAATGATGAAGATTGTCCATGGCTACGACGCAATCAGAAGAAGGGACGCACCACCAAAAAGTGAACACTAGATAGGGATGTTGTTGCTGATGTGTAATACTGTGTATTAAACCTTTTATGTAACTATGTTATGAAAACTCAGAAGAGAGATGTAAACGCTAATTTCCGCATCCGAGCATCTCGCCAGACTTTCGAGCAATTTGAAGGTAGATGGTAGGGTAGTTCCGATTGAAGAAAATTTTGCACACTGATAGTCATCTCGCTTTGCTCGGGGCGAAGTTATGCCGCGATGGGTTTCCGTATAGGACCCCGCTCCAAATTCGTGTAGAAATGCTCAGGGTTGGGCTTTTCTAGAAAAACAAATCGAAAGAAAAAATAAACAAAAGCACACGGTTGCAAAGATGGCGGCCGGCTTTTCTAGATTTTGTCCTCTGTTCCTCTCTTCGTCGCGGTTGGGTTTGCTCTGACATTTCTGCATAGGTACTGGAGGTGGTGTGACAAAACAGAAACAAAATAGAAAAAACAAAACAGAAACAAAATAGAAAAAACAAAACAGAAACAAAATAGAAAAAACAGAAACAAAGGACTAATAGTACCGGTTGTTATTTACAACTGGTTCTATAGGGTTGGGCTTCGCGCCCGAAATTTTGCCGCGGCCCAAAACACACCTTTAGTCGCGGCTCGTGTTACCAGCCGGGACTAAAGATCCTTTATCACCGGTTGTGTTTTACAGCCGGTACAAAAGGGTTTAGTCCCGGCTCGTAATACCAACCGCGACTAAAGGTCGTTTGAATGCAGTTTTAACTGGGGCTCGACGAATCGATCCCCATTTTCTCGACTCCTCGACGCTACGCTCCTCGACGCGACTCCGCCGGCGAAGCCCTGCCACTCTCCAGCCCTGCCGCGCTCCGGCGAGCCCTGCCCCGGCGATTCTCCGGCGAGGAACCACCCCACCGCCGCGTCCCGGCCCCTCTGCCACTGCCACGTACTGCGCCGCCCACTGCCCGGCGCCGCCCCCCCACTGCCTCTGCCACCGCCACGAGCCGCCGTCCATCGGCCCCTCTGCCACTGCCACGAGGCCGCCGCCGTCCGGTCTCCTCCACACAGCACCACCGCCGCCGGCCGCCCAAGGTGAGAGATTTAATTTTGCATTCTTTTTTTTTTCTCCATAGTTGCATTATATAGCTATTGTAGTTGTAAATTTTTTGTTATTTAGCCATTAGTTGCTATGAAAATTTAATAGCTTTGTAGTTGTAATTTATGTTATTTTTGTTAATATTTTTGTTATTTCTCCATAGTAGTTATTTCTCCATTTGAAATTGAAGCAAATTTAGCAAAGTTAGAAAATATTGTCAGTTTAGCTATGAAAATTAGATTGCAAAATTAGATTGTCAAGTTAGAAATATTGTCAAGTTTGAAATATTGCTAAGTTTCAAATATTGCTAAGTTTCAAAATTTTAGCTAAATTAGAAATATTGTCAAGTTTCATAATATTGCTAAGTTTCAAAATTATTAGTGTAGCAATTTTCCTAAGTTTCATAATATTGCTAAGTTTCAAAATTATTAGTGTAGCAATTTTCCTAAGTTTCATAATATTGCTAAGTTTCAAAATTTTACCTAAGTTTGAAAATATGCAGTGACATTGAGCTATGGCTGACGATGCCCCCACCTTCGTCCGAGATTTGGAGGAAGAAGACCGTTTCCAAGAAATAATATATAACAACGCTGTCGGACCCAATTCCGATGGAGAATATTCCGATGGAGAAGATTCGTCCGACGAAGAAGACGCCGAAGAATTCAGCGCGAAATGCTTGAATGACTCCGGTGATGGACTTGAGTTAGAAAATTTCAGAGACGACGACGACGAAGAAGAACCGTCTGGATCACTAGCTAAGCAGGTATATATATTAAGTCTTGTTGATCACTATAGCTAGATGCATTAATTGATTTATAATCGCACTTATTAAAAAAACATTTTTCTTTCAGCCCTCGGATCTCAGTCGTTAATCCCGTACGAGGCCCGGCCCAAGGGATAAAGCTCCCGGACGGTGCAACGTTGTCGATCGACGAAGTTACCTTCAAAGGCAAACCGGAGAAACCCGATGGAATCTACACTAAATATGTACGTCAGTGTGGAGTTTTTTTAAGGGACAAGGTCCCGATCACTGTGACAGAATGGAATGAGCCGAAGAAAGCCAACATAGGCGCAAAATTTCTCGAGCAAAGAATAAAAGATATCCTTTGGGACTCAATGTTGTCTAAATTCAGCCTACCGGCAGATCTCCCACAGAAGATGAGGATAAAGTCAAGGAGTGGACCCTTAGCAAGATGGCCCAGCAATTCAACCACTGGAAGAACACATTGTGGAAAAAATAGGGAACAAAGATATAGTTTTCACTGGACATCTAGAGAAGCAAAGTGACTGGGTTGAATTTTTGGCGTATAAGAAATCGGCCGTCGCTGTGGACCGATCGACCCGAAATAAGTTGAATGCTAAGAAGAAGAAATATTTCCATCATTTGGGCTCCGGTGGCTACAAGACTGCCTTGCCTAAGTGGCAAGCCTATGAAGACGAGCTGCGGAAAAACGGAATCCGTCCACAGACAGATGACTGGCCCGATAGGTCCAAGTTTGGTTGTTCGCGCATGGGGCAGTGTTGCACCCAAAAACAGGCCTGATTGTTGCAAAGGAAAAATGGCGGAGAAAAATTAGAAGAGTCATCAGAAAAATAAAAGATGTCATAGAACTAGTCAAGGAGGGAAAATATGTTCCCGATAGAGAGGAGACGAGCTTTCACAAGCCCTCGGGAATAAAGAACGCTGGGGCGATGTCGAGGCAGAGGAGGCGGGGTTGGTTTTTTGAAGGGTGGCCGGAAGACGTTGCAACTTATAGAAAAACATTGCAGAAGTAAGAAGAAGGAGGCGATAGGTTTACCGCATTAGAACGCACGGTGCAGGCTGTGCAGAGGCAACTGCCTCAATGACCCAGACCAGGGAATCTCAACTGCGAATAGAAGCTTTCTGCAGGCGATACCGGCCCATTCAGCGGAAAAGCAGCGTGGGTTC
The DNA here is from genome assembly GCA_947311845.1 of Poa pratensis. NCBI lineage: Eukaryota > Viridiplantae > Streptophyta > Magnoliopsida > Poales > Poaceae > Poa > Poa pratensis. Next base: position 54,293,143 of record CAMZMU010000055.1, on the reverse strand, counting down.
ACGCAGCTACAAGATCCTGCAGTTGATGAACCAGTTTGTGAACCATCGGCGGCTCACACCCCGTGGATGATATCACGGAGAAGACAAATTGTGAGTTACATGCGCCGATGATGAACATTACTTGTCGGTGGCGACTGGCTATGCTTTACGACATCAACCTGGAGAAACCTTCCATTTTGGTGTGATTCCGACTGGATTTGCTCGTGTCGGGTCACGAAGTTCTGCGGATTCGGCGCAATACTTCATGCCATTCCTGGAGCTCAAGGCGAGAAGACATTGGGAGAAGTTGAGCTTGGTATCGTTCTATGGAAGAAGGAATACATCAAGTTTCCAGACTCGGAGCCAAGGCCACCGACTCCCTCCGTTAGACATTCACCACATCAAAGTCCACCCGCTCCCCCCACGAAGATTGGGAGCCCGCCCGCAGTCATCTCCCGCGCTGTCCGTCAGCGACTGATGCCCCACTAGTAAATTGACAAAGCGGAAGCTGTTCCCGTCGTCCTCCCTGTTAAGAAACGTGGAAAAAGTGTGCGGGCTCCTGAGAACCCCAAGGAAGTCAAGGTCCTGAGAAGTTACCTTCTGAGATGACTCAGCGGGAATTATCTAAGAGCCTACGTGAGGGTCGAGAGCTTTTTTTAGCAGAAAAAGAAGGAAAGAGTCGAGGCAAGACTGACCCCATAAAGGAACTTCTGAAGACTATACCAAATGCGGTAAAAGATCAACGTTGACAACCTATATGACCCTCCACCTTCGCCCATTACAGACTACGAGCGAGGTATGACAAGGTACTTTCCTCACAATGAGCAAGAGAAATTGCGCGGGAAGGAGTTGCCAGCTCGGAGAACAAGAGCACAATCGCTCGCCCCGCTCGTTGTACCTCTGAAACTCGGGAATCGAGCATGGAGAAGTTGTCATTGGCGTTGCAGGTTACCCCATGGCGGAGAAGCCACACAATTTGATTTTGAACTGGGTACCTATGGTGGAATCCGAGCCTGCTGACAACACAGTTTGGAATTTGAATGGCTGGTACATGACCGCCGTAAAAGAAGGGAGATTCTCTATCATGGCGGGCGGTAAGGAACAACACTACTTCCGAGATATTTGTGTGCATGTTGAGTTCCGAGAACTTTTTCAGATGTACAATCAACGTGCTCTCGACAAATCTTATCATCAGCTGCTTTGTCCTGTAATTAATTTATTCCTGTAATTTTAATTATTTTAGTTATAATCTTCTTATTCATTGCTTGAAATTGTCCTCACAAAATTCTTGTGTACGCTATTATGCAGAATGAAGATACGTGAATGCAGATCGGGGGAATCTGGGACATTGGTTTCATTGACCCGGATAAAGTCATGTCAAGACCGTGGAAGAAAATCCCGTGAACACAGAGGACGTTTTGTTAACGTTTTTTAAGCGACAAAGTACGAAAAAGGAAAACTTTTCCTTACAACTTCGGGTGAGTTTTACCGTCTTGTCCACATTCTATTTTGCTTCCCCGATATAAGTGTAACGATAAGTTCTGAATACCTTCGTATATAATGTGCGCAGGTTCCACTACATTCTGCTAATCATTAGACTCGAGATAGGAGAGTTGAAGTCTGGGACTCATTAAGGATAGATCAAGATGAATACAAAAGCGTGCGTCTAATGCTCAGGAGGTAATTTCAATCGCACTATATCAGCCTCTTTTGTTCATTACCCGATATCAAAAGTAAAGTCATAACTACTCAATTTATTTTCTTTTCCGGACAGGGTTTTACAGAAAGTTCAAAGAGGAAGAACGCGGTGAATGGCAGATAAGCTGGTGTTCAAGACTAACAAAGTAAGTGCTACTACATGTATCTTTCTAATACGTTATCATTCTCTTGATTATTATTGATTAAATTATATTTTGTATATATAGTGGTGTCTGCGACAACAAGAGGGGACAGAACTATGTGGATACTATGTTGCGAGTACATTCACACGAAGGTCAATGAGAGAGTCAACAGTGTAAGAAATCGAGAGGTGCTAAAACATCATACACAACTTTTATTTTGCAACCATCAATTGTGTTTAGTGGAAATCATAGCTAATTTCATTTCCTTCTTTTAAAGATGTCAAACAAGCGGAACCGCCTCCTACCACAAACCGCGTAAAAGCTATTGCGGAGGAATTGGCGGGATTCTTACTTAGCATGTCAAGATGAACTCGGTGAATTCTACTTTGACGACAGACCCCCTCCACCCCTGCAGTCGATGCTACAAGGGAACCCCTGCAGTCGATGATACAAGGGAACCCCCTGCAGTCATGCTACAAAGGAACATGCTCCATTGTAATTATTAGGTGTAGTTAAATTTATATGTGACGAGAGTACTTTGTATGTGTTATAATGACTACTTTATATGTGTAGTGAGCTTTATACGCGATCTCCTCCGAAACCCTGAAAAATGAGCGAAAAGGAAAAAACAGAAACCTAAACCCCGAAAAATAAACGAAAAGAAAAAAAAACCAAAACCCCCTGAAATTTATATATGCAAAAAAAGGCAGGAACCTTTAGTCCCGGTTTGTATTACAAACCGGGACTAAATATCCTCATGGTCGCCGCACCCCTGTGCGCCCACGTGGAGAACCTTTAGTACGGTTTTATTTTGGACCGGTACTAAAGGTTTACCCCTTTTAGTGCCGACCCTTTAGTACCGGTTGTGCAACCGGTACTAAAGGCCATCTACAACCGGTACTAGA